>JANHFX010005566.1:0-30272 GCA_027560015.1 Chloroceryle amazona
ACACCTGGGGCTCTTTAGTCTGGAGAAGAGAAGACTGAGAGGGGATTTGATAAATGTTTATAAATATCTGAGGGCTGCGTGTCAGGAGGAAAGGGACAGCCCCTTCTCACTCGTGCCTTGTGATAGAAGGGGGAATGGAGCACAGGAGGTTCCACCTTAACATGAGGAGGAACTTCTTTACTGTAAGGGTCAGGGAGCACTGGAACAGGCTCCCCAGAGAGGCTGTGGAGTCTCCTCCTCTGGAGATTTTCAAGACCCGCCTGGCTGCGTTCCTGTGTGACCTGTGCTGGATTAGATGATCCTGCTCTGGCAGGGGGGTTGGACTTGAGGATCTCCAAGGTCCCTTCCAACTCCTGACACCCGCCTGGCTGCGTTACTGTGTGACCTGTGCTGGATTAGATGATCCTGATCTGGCAGGGGGGTTGGACTTGAGCATCTCCAAGGTCCCTTCCAACTCCTGACACCCTGTGATACTTTTGTTTGTGTTTACGGTAGCAATGATATAGAATATGTTCATAAGAAGGCCTCAGAAACTTTTATAAAAGAATTACCAAGGTTTGAGTGGTTAGAACTGATAAGGCAGCAAGAGATTTGAGTTCCCTTCATAGGATATTTTAACCCAGCTTACACTATAGAGAGAAATGAGCTATCATTCTGAAGTAGAGTGTTAATCTGAGTATAACCATTTTCTAAATTCCATAAGTATTTATTATGCATACTTAAAATTGATAAGTTTCTAAGCTCTTTTAACTGCTGTAACCTGTGATTTCAGGTACGTATTTATGTACAACATCATGTCAACTTCTATTATAAGAACTTTTAAGTACAATAATGTCAAATATTCTAATAATGCATGTATTTATATGCATTATATTGAACTGCTATCATAGTATGCAGTTTTAAAAATAGTTTCCTAAGGTGTCTTTTTCAGTAACAGACATATTACTCTTCTCCCCTTCCTTAAATTTCACTAAAGACTGCTTGGCTGTGCCTAATTGAATAACTGACAAATCTTTAATTTTCCATGTTTACAGTTCTTCGAGACAATGCATTAAAGTAAGTAGATTTTATACAGTGGATGATGTTTTGTTTAGCTGATTTGTTTCTTCCTCAAAACATAGTATAAATTTTATAGGCTGAACAGAAATTCACAGCTATGTCAACTGCCTAAGTTGTGTCTCCCTTTGCCTTTTGAGATTTCATTCCTGCAGAGTCCTACCACTTAGTTTAATTTATTCTTGATGAGTTTTTGACTTTATATGTAAGTTATGACTTTTCATTATGAATGGATCAGCTGATGTAACTAAAATGGTTTGGTGTGTATGTAAGAAAAGACCAAAGATAAAAGATTAGCTAGCTTGCAAATATCGCACTCATCCTGTACAGTGGAGTCTCTTGTTACTGGAAGCATTCACATGACTCTTTTTGTCCTAGTTATACTTTCTAGTATTTCTTCACTGTGTAATTATGTTCCACAAATTTTGCTGAGATTTCTTCTAGAACACACACAAGAGACAACATCATCAAAGGATTTGATTTTACTTCATAATGTTGTTCTAGTGGTGCCTTTTTTTGCCTACTTAACAGTTCCCTTCCTTAATTTTTGGTCAGGAATTTTATTGTGTGTTATTTTGTCTGCTCATTCTGTTTTGTAACTGAGCTAATTATAATTTGTTTATAGCCAATACAATAATAAAGAGCAAGTAGGATTTTTCCTTAATGGTGAAAACTAGGGTCCCAGGGCTAAGATGATGTCTTGATGATCCAGCCAGCCAGGAATAAGTCACCCAATTCATTCAGTTATCATTGTTACTTATTTGTTATGAACTAAAAATGTTCACTAAAAAAAAAAAAAAAAAGGCTGGGGAGGGGAGTGGAGACAGAAATTACTGATTTTGCTGCACAGGGAGCATAACCAGAGGACAGATGGTGAAGACTTCTTAAAATCTGGTGCAAATATCCAGGGACTTTTCACCAAAAAGCGCAAAGAAGCAGTGTTTGTGATTGTTTAAATAAAGTAACTTAAAACCAGAGTAGTGTGGCCAGGCATCCCTTCTGAGTTTAAACTTAAGATTCTGAGGGTAGTCCAACAGCTCCCCGTTTTCCATGGCTTCTTCCAGTATACTGAAAATATCATTTTCTTCAGCAGTCCTGGTCAAAATTCCAGAAATATGGAATGCCATAAGGACAGACACTGCACATTCAAATTGCTCTTCTACATCCTACATGTGGTCCTCAAGATACTGTATGTAAGAGTAGTAAGATAAATTTCAACTGTCCATTTCATCCAACACATCTCACACAAGATTTACTATCCTCAAATCTGTCAGTGATGGTACATGCATATCCTTTAAAGAAGAATAAATGTGGATCTGCTCTTTCTCACTTCTGACTTAATGCAAGAATTACTGAAGTTGTGGAAGAGAATAGAATCATCCCCACTTTAGAAGAAAATGTTGGCACTACTGAACTTTGTAGACAGTAAAAGTCTAAATCAAACATGCTTTCAGAAAACCTGCTAGTGTTTCAGGTCAAAGGGATGAACATATTGAGCTCTTTTCTATTACAACACACTTTTGCATCTTCTGAGAAGCAGTGCAGGGAACTTACTACAAAAAAAAAGAGGTACCTAATGAGTTCAGTTCACAGCATGAGAAAACAAGAATGGCTGAACTGATTTTGAGCAAAGGTGTGGTTACTATCCTGGTCTCCTGCAGCCTTAAGCTCTTCCTAAGGTAAAAAAGGCAAGTATGGATGAGTCTTCTATCCAACACACCCATCACTTCCCAGAGTCCAAATATGTTTAGCTCAAATGACTTTCTGAGATTGTTGTGCTTTGACTGTTTGGCAACCTTCAATTTACTTCTCTTCCAAGTCCTTTTTCATGCTTCCTTTGAAAATGCCTGCATTCATAATATATTGCAGCAATAAGTTCTACACATCTCCTGTGCACTGAGTGAAAAGTACCTACTTTTGTATATATTGAATCTGGCATTCAGAGGCTCGTTATTATTGTGTTGGAAGGGAGAATGAATAAGCCATCCATGTTCACCTTTTCCTCATCACTCAAAATTTGATATATTTCTAATGTGTCACCTCTAAACAACCAGATTCAGGAGCTGGATTTTAGAACCGGATTCAGGAACACACAGATCAGGATTGAAGGTAGAATGGATGGAGATCTCCTCGGATGCGACCCATTGAAGAAGGGAGCTCATAATCCCTCATCTTTATACTGAATATGATATATATGGGATGGAATACCACCCTGGTCAGTTTAGGGTCACGTGTCCTGACCCTCCTCCCCACAGGTGCAGCCTTTTTCTCTCTGCACCCTCAAAGTGGTACAGAAGATTTATCAGTGACCTCGCTCTGCACACCAATCCTTGGTAGTAACTCTAAGCATCAAACGTTATTACTGCTAGAAGCAGACACTGCACTTACTTAGAAGAGTCTTTCCTGGAAAGTAAAATCACTGAATAGAATTAGTTCTGTTCTAGCTCAAATCAGGACAATCCACACCTAGCTCATACGTATTCTGGCCAGCAACAACATCTAGAGTGAATCCTTTTATCCTGGCAGACATCAAACACAGCATTTAAAGTACGCATTTAGACTATAAGCAATTACTTTTAGTCAGCTCTTTAAAAGCTCGTAAATTCCACAGAAGACCATTGATAAGCTCCCCATATGTTTAGTGATGTTGTTGTCATGGCTTCTGCCTTGATTGCATAGGAATATTAAGACATCCAAAAACAGCAGCTTGTGGGGTGATTTTCTGATAGGATATCTAATTAATTAATATTCTTGTTCATGAGAGGAAAATACTTGTACTGCAGACCCATGCTGAGTGGGATTCCACACAGACTTGCCAGTTCACCTGACTCATGACCCATGTCTGTTCCGGTCTCAGGGTCAAAGACTGACATTTGTGACAAACTGTGTACTGATCTGTACTACAAATATTTCTGATAGATGAAATTTAGCTACGGCTGCAATGCTCATTTTACACCATTGTGACCAAAAATAGACTAAGGATAAGAGCTGAGTGTGCTCACTGACTACAGTTTGTAACAAGGATGAGCAATCTCAAACAACTCTGAACTTACGCTTTTGTGATAATGTTACTAATGGACAACATGGATGATTTAAGAAAACCACATACATACAAAAACTAGTAACTGCTCAAGCTCTGGTTATTCATCTCTGATAATCTATACAGGTAGGGTGCCAGTCAAGGGTGTTCAAACTCATAAAATATCCCCATTGTAGAGGATCAAGATGTATTGTAAACCTACGTAAGTCTAAATCTTGTGAGAATTCTAATTATGATTAATGGATGAAATGGGACTGGATGCATTAGGTCGAATGTACAATTTTTCTCGCTTTATCCAGTGAAGCTCAACTTTAAAATATTTTTAATTTAACCCATCTCGAACTGGGAAACAACTGATTTCCTTTCTTGGGACAAATTAAAGGCACTCCCAAACAAGACAGAATTTGAATCCATTTTCCAAAATTATGTGTAATGCATGTTCTGTTAATAAAAAAATACTCATAAAGGTTTGCACCCTCTATAGGTTGTTTTTACTGTACTTCAATATATTATTTTATTAGAATGGCAGGATGTCTATCTTTCACATTCACTTTAGTTGTGATAAAAATTCCATGATGAAGCTTTGCAAAAAAAAAAGTGTAAAATTTGCCATTAGAGATCTGCCTGGCCACTAATGGCGAGATACCCTTGTAACCATATAGACAAGCTCTGCAAGTCCTACATCATTCACTTAGCATGAAAAAAATTTCTTCCTTGACTACTGGATAATTGCATAGCTGATGACTCCCACTTAGAAAAGGCACTTACATGCATCAGCAGTGCTGGTGTTGACATCTGCCAAGGTCATTTTGATGTGGTCTTTTATAATTACTCATTTTCATGAAACACACATAGACTCAAAGTGTGCATTACTTTCCTCAGAGATAGCAATAATGGAAACCTAACAGCATTTTGAAATGCTTACATTGTCACAATGGAAGTTGTTCTGGAATTAATATGGGCATCAAGAGAAAGGGACAGGATGCTACACCTGAATTTCAACCATGCTATGACTCCCTGGACTTCTCTTCATATAGGCTGAACTATGCATGCTATTTAACTGTCTCCTGAATGTACAAATTATGCATTTCCCAGATAACCACATCCATCTTAAAAATGGAGGCTCAGAATGGAACTCTTGACATCTTAGGAAGACCAAATGATTGAAGAGGTGAATAAAGAGACTAAGAAAAAGACAATTAATCTCAAAGTTCAGTATGTACTGCTTGAGTAGAGAGCTCCAAAATGCTTCGGAGACAAATGAGCAAGGATACAACTGACTTGTTTTGAATTTACTGAAGCAAATCTGGAATTTGACAAACAGATGCAGAAACCTTGCTTAAAATATTTGAGAACCACTGACTACTAATCAGATTGATCTTTTCTACCTCTCAGCTAGTCATCTACTTCTGTTAGATCTTAATGAAGCCAAAACCCATACAGCTACAGGCCAGTCAGTCTCACCTCTGTGCTCGGCAAGACCATGGAGTGGCTCCTTCTGGAAACTATGCTAAGGCACATGGAAAATAAGGAGGTGACTGATAACAGCCAACAGGGCTTCACTAAGGGCAAATCATGCCTGACAAATCTGGTGGTGTCCTATAGAGAGTTACAGTATTGGTAGGATAGGGGACGAGGAACTGACATCACCCACCTGGATTTCTGCAAAGCATTTCACACTGTCCTGCATGACATCCTTGTCTCTATATTGAAGAGACTTGGATTTGATGGATGGATCACCTGGTGGATAGGGAATTGGCTAGATGGTCACACTCAAAGAGTTGCAGTCAATGACTTGATGTCTAAGTAGAGGTCAGTGACAAGTGGTGTTCCTCAGGCGTTGGTACTTGGACCAGCACTGTTTAGCATCCTTGTCAGTGACATGAACAGTGGAATCAAGTGCACACTCAGCAAGCTTGCTGATGACACCAAGCTGTGTGGTGCAGTCAACGTACTGGAGGAAGGGGATGCCAGCCAGAGGGACCTTGACAGGCTTGAGAGGTGGGCCAATGCAAACTTCATGCAGTTCCACAAGGTGAAGTGCAAGGTCCTGCATCTCGGTCAGAGCAGTCACAAGCACAAATACAGGATGAACGATGAGTGGATTAAGAGCAGCCCTGCAGAGAAGGACTTGGGGGTTTCATCCATTAAAAGTGGATGAAAAAATTAATATAAGCCAACAATAAGCACTTGCAGCCCAGAAAGACACTTGCATCCTGAGCTGCATCAAAAGAAGTATGGCCAGCACATCAAGGGAGGCAGTTCTTCCTCCCTACTCCACACTTGTGAAACCCCACCTGCAGTACTGCGGTCAGCTCTTGAGTCGTCAGCACAAAAAAGACATGGACATGCTCAAGTGGGTTCAGAGGAGGGCCACAGGCTAAGGCGCCTCCCTTATGGAGAGAGACAGAGAGATGAGGGGTTTTAGCTTGGAAGAGAAGGCTCTGGGAGATGTTACAGCAACCTTCCAGTACTTCAAGGGGGCCTCCCTGAAGAGGGACTTTTTACAAGGGCATGTAGCAATAGGACAAGGAGTAATGTCTTTAAATTGAAAAAGGTTATATTTAGTTCAGGATGTAAGGATGAAGTTCTTTTCTGTAAGGGTGGTGAGACACTGGAACAGGTTGCCCAGAGAGGTTGTGGATGCCTCATCCCTGGAAGTGTTTAAGGCCAGGTTGGATGGGGCTTTGAGCAACCTGATCTAGTGGAAGGTGTTTCTGCCCATCAAAGGGGTTGGAATTAGGTGATCTGTGAGGTCCCTTCCAACCCAAATCATTCTATGATTCTCTCATTCTATGAAGTGCTAGAATGGAAAAACACAGTTAGCAGAACATGGAAGGTTATCAGCACCAAGAACATGGTTATTGTTATGAAGCTACTGGTCAGCAGCAGTTATCCTATCAAAAGATACAGTTAGATATACTAATTTTTAAAAGTATCACTGTAGTCTGCTATTTTAAGTGGTAGAAACAGCTAAAATGTTAGAGACTAATATTTATACTACATTATGATCTGGTTTGTATTTTGAAAGGTTAATGCATGGTAGGGATAAAAGTGTAAGAAAGTGAAATAATAGCACCATTTTACTTTGGTTTTTTTTTGTTGTACCTAGATCTGTTATACAGACTACTAAGCACTCTAAAAATAACATCCAGAAGATGTCACCCTTGGTCCCTTCAGTAAGCAACTGATCCCAAGGGCAACAGTCTACAAATGGCAGCATCCATGGCACTGAATCTGAAACCATAACTGAATCCATAGCCTGAATCTGAAGCCACTGAATCTGCAACTGTCTCGTCCCACGCAGTGGACTATGATGGATGGAGGTGAATCATGTTGATCCCTGAAAAGAGGGTCTCCCTGTGCGGCTGGAGGGCTGCAGGGGCAGCAGAGTCATGACAGTGACTCAGAGGAACAATACAAACCCAGTTATTGTTTTTCCCTAGCAACAATCAACAAACAGTGCGAATAAAGGTGTTTTGGTGTAGGCATTATTTTCTTATCAATTACTTTAAGGCACAACTAGGTAACATCTATCTCCTATCAAGGAGAGGAAAGGAGACACGAATAGTAACTGGAAAAGACTGGGGGAGAGAGAATAAGATAGAAATTAAGATATCACCACCCTTGGATCCAGAGATGAGTCATGGGATCAGTCCGAATCTTGAGTTCTCCGGTGGTGGGTGCACCCATACAATATTCTACTGTCCCTTTATACACTTGTGATATGGGTGTGATCCCCAATTTACATAGGAAGGGTAGAGAGGTGGTGCTAATTTGCCTGAGCTCCTTCTAGTTTGGTGTCTACTACAGACCTCCCCTTGGTGAAGCTGCAGTGATTAGTGAAGAAATTAACTCAGGGAAAAAACACCATCCCACCTATGAAGGACTTGTGTCATCCTATTGTTAACTTATCTGCAAGGATCAGACCTGCCTTGAGTCAGGAGAGGACGACAGGGACATTGATGTAGAGACACCTCCTCCCTCCAGACAGGCCTTGCTCATTCTCTGTTCAGTTCTTAGCACCACACAAGGTTTGAGACATTAATAGTCAGGTTCTTACAATAACTTAAGAACATATACTTCTTTGTATACTGAAAAAAGTGTAAGACAGATCATAAACTAAATTACATTCCATTGCTCTGCACAGAGGCATGTTTTCTGATAAGAGTAACGGTGGATGACACTGCAGGCAGTTATAGTGAATCTGAAGTGTTTTTATGTCAGTAGAACCATGAAAGAAAAATATTGTTATGCTTTTATAACTTGCGCAGTTTGTGTGTGTAAATTGTAGTGGTTTACAATATGTGGGCTCCCACAAACACATACAACCCAAATGTCAACTTCACAATATTATCTAACAATTTAAAATATTTATTGCCTCTGAATCCCTCTTTATTTGATTTAGCTCCTGCACATTTATTTTTATGATTAGTTGTAACAAAAATAAATCTGGAGTACTTAAGAAAACACTTTGCTGTAGCATAGTAATTGTTTCTGACATCTTCTGTCTGAAGCAGATGGCTGATCTCAAAGAAAGCAACTGAAGGAAGAGTTTATAGGATAGACTCTCCTCTAGTGGCAAATGAAGATTAACAGTGTAGTGAAAAGAATGGTTACTTTATTTCTGGTATTGAACCCTTGTCCATGTTTACTGGAAATAAATTCTAGTCAAAATATTACCAGATATAATTGAAATGTGTATTATCATTACATGTTCACACTAATGATCATCCCACTGTTCTGAAAATGTTAGAATGTAAATCAGCAGCATTGACTTAGTTAATCGATTACACACTGTACAAAAAGGGGAGTTAGTGTGCTGTCCACAGAGCCACAAGCTAAGGTGTATTTATACAAATCATCTGGTAAATGCATAACTAACCCTTATTTCCACGCAGAGATAGTGGGGTTGTTTCTGCAACTCGTGGAACAAAGAAATAGAGAATAACTCAGGTAATGCATTTGCAATTACACTGACCCATTGGATATGGGAGTGTTGCCAGTTGTCCTCCAACTCAAGGAATTTAATAATGGTGATAGTGCAAAAGCAAAGAAAAAAATGCACAACTGACTGAATCTGTATGACTGACAGCTAGAAGGAAATTTTGAACCTCAGCCTTGCCGGGTAAACCAAGTCCCACCGACTCAAAGAAGGCCTCCTCCTGCAGGCAAAGGTCTGGTTTTTGCTTGTCCGGTAGCTGTGAGAAGGGGCTGCAGTGGGACAGGGGCTTCTTAGCGATAGTTAGCAGTTTTTCATGGAGGAAAATGTGTTTCCTATAAGTGCCATTTAAATTCTTTTAAAACACATACCCACTTGCATAAATCCAGATTACACTTCCAATTATATAGAACACAGCCTGCATACTAGTTCTTCAAGCATAGTGTTAATCCCACAGATTAGAAATGGACAGGAAATTTTAAAAGTAGTTTCAGAGCAGTGCTGTTGTTAGAGATAACTGAATTAGTGCCAAGGGTACTAATATATCCGCATGGTATCCAATAGTGCCAAACCTGGGTCCTCAATTACTTTACACGTGACACTATGTTTCCAGTTCCAAAAATCATTTTATGCAGAGCTCTGGGATTTCTTCACAGTAGCACATAGCACTTTACGGGCATACTCTAGTGTCTCTTGAGATTATTATCTGTTTCCCTCATTCCACCATCTGCATGGTGCATGGTGTGCTACATCAGGAAACATTTCAGCAAGCAAGGTTAGTTCTACCATTACGAACTCAACTAATACCAAAAAGCACACTTTGCAAATAGCAGTTAGCATCTTAAAAGATGGTTTTAGTTCACTGCAACTAAGGGCACATAAAAGCTGCAATGTAATAGAATCAATGAACCTTATGTTTAAAGACTATCAAATATGTCCCCCCTCCCAAATAATAACAAAAAATAATTTAAATCATCTTTCTTTTTTTAAAAGTAAAATAGGATACACTGAGAAGTCAGAGACTGCATAGAAAAAAATAAAATCTTCAACTAGCCTTAAACCAGACAGTGAGATATCAAACCATGGCACAACACCCATGTGCTTCAGAGTAATATTAGTTTTCACAGGGTGTTAAAACCAGTATTGTTGGCATAGTAAGACCATCCTTTTCATAAAAAAAAAAGAGAGCAAAACAGAGGCAGGAAGGGAGGGAAATACTGCTGTGAGGAAAATATTAGAGACATAAGTGATTTGTGATTTGTGAACAGTGATCCATACCAAAGAAAGCATCAGCAATGAACATATGTATACTTGGAAAGGTGTGAAAAGGAAACAGGACAGTTTGAGACAAAATACTGAATGTTTGTTTCTAAACTGACAGAGCTTCATGCTCCACTTGGAAAACAGCACATGAAGACTGACATAACTGGTTAGTCTAAGAAATAATGCTAGACAGAGAAAATAAACAACTAACCATTATCTAAAGTACATTCTACACAGAGTAGGAAATGGTCTCTGCATGTCCTGCATTTTGGGCCTGGGCATAATATTTCCTAATTTGTTTTTCAGAAAACAAAATGTTACATGTGCTCCTACTAAATATTGTTTAATATTGCACTTACATCACATTTTGTGACAAATTCACCTGCAAAAATGCTGTTGAAATTAATCTTTTTTTTTTTTTAATTCTCAGCAGAAAGGGGTTTTGAAACAGTGCTGCAGAAAGCATTACAATCTCAAAACCTTACAGCAGAACACTTTTTGCAGCAAACAACACAAAAACTCAGTGGAATCTTCTCTCAGAGACAGTTCAAAATAAATTCAGTGGAAATATGAAACAAAGGAGTTTTTCAGAAGCATTATCGAACATGCATTGGAATTAATAACAGTGCTCATGAGAGACTCATCTAGTGATCTCAAACTATAGCTGTGTGATACCAAAGAATGACACTGAATGTCTACATACATACATCTTCAATTCTCTTTGAAACATCGCAGTCTCTCTGACACAAGACTGGTTCTTCTTTAGACAGTTGTTCTAACTAGGTAGATCTCTATGCAAAACTCAATATGAATCCTCTCCTACCTCTTTTAAAATGATTAGAATATAGTTTTCCAAAGAATAATAGGGAGCAGGTCAGTACCTATCTCCTTGGCATCAGAATGCATTGCAATATGGGAATTGCGAGGCTTCAGTGAATTGTGAAGCAAGTGTGTCTAAGGTTACCATAACATTTCTAATGCTAAGTATCATCTTCCACAAATGTGTAATGCAAACACTAGAAGACACAAAATTTGCTAACTGTATGTGTCTTTATTAGATCTGCTTATTGGTTATTAGGATCAAGTGAAATCTGCATCAGCTTAAATCTTTATGGACTGAGATTGTAGATGTTTCAAAGTGCAAACTATTGTAGTTACAGAAACCTGCTATAACACCTCAACAAAGAAAGGGCAAGTAGACTACAAATTGACAGAGCAAATAACAGAAAAGTGTAAAAAGACCAAAGTACTAATAAGAAGATTTTTATTGCCTAGGTAAAACCTGGAGTATATTAAGTGTGGTAATGAGATTGGAAGAACGGGTAGATGCACACATATCCCAAATAGTGTTAACATTCAACTCAGCAAATAAATAACACAGTGGTTTTCTTGGTATAAAGTAACACAGAAGATATGTTTGAAGACATAAAGGTAAAAGAGAATCTGTAAAAGGAGGTAATATTGTTGTGCTTTTAATCAAAGTAAAAATAGAATAAAAATAAAACTTCCTTAAGCTAGTCTGATAGGTACATGATATACTTAGTAAAGACAAATGATGCATGAATAATAATGCTATGTAGTAAAAATACATCTGGTCTAAAGAAGAGTGTGGGCATAAATAATACGAAGCAAAGAGTGTTTAGAGAAAAAGATATTCTTTATTGAACACCTAAGAGCCCAGGGAAAGAAAATAATGATTAGTGTATAGAAAAACAGTAAAGACTGTAGAAAATTAGTAGGGACAGTTGCAGTAAAGCAGCTAATAAAATAAAGATAACAAGATAAATCAAGATATACAGTAAAAAGTTCTACTTACACAGTTGCAGAAAGCAAAGAAATAAAGGGAAGAAGTGGGATATTTTGCTGTTGGAGACTGAGAAGGTTAACATGACAGAGAAAGAAGAAAAAAAAAAGAAAAGAACAAAAGGAAAAAAAAGAGTAAAAAAGGGACAGAAACTGACATCCAAATGGAGAAAGGAAATATTAAAATTCTTCCCCATTGTGCACTGAACAGGTAATTAGGCAATTAGAGCTATACAAAGCAGTGAGAGCTCCAGGCTCAGAGGAATTACATTTTAGAGTTCGGCAGAAGTCAGGCAGAGATATGGGAAAACTATTGGCCAAATTTAATAGCACACTAAGGGCAAGGAGTACTGGAGGACTGGAGGAGCATAATGCTGTGCCACTGTTGAGGAATTGAATGAAGAAGGTGTGTAAAAATCTTAATACCCACAGGAGAGATACTGGAGACAAGCAGATACCTGAAAGACCTACACTTAGAAAACCACTAATGTGCAAGGTAGTCAGTGCAGTCAAAATGGTTTCATATACCAAAGTTCTTAGCTGGATTTATAAACAAAAGTAAAACAGCAAATATGAAGCCTCTGTACTAAATAAAAACAAATAAAAATAAAAAATTCTGTGCCTCAGAAGAGTTTGAATTACAGACATAGTTTAGACTGTGATTTGAATCTCTCTAGGATCATTTTGTGTGATTAATTGTCTTGCAGCATTACTTTTCAATACAAAATAAGAGAATTTTCATATATGAATTTCAGTCATTTATGTAGCTTTCACGTATGTAAATTTATCATAAGAGAGGCTTTTGTGCTAAGGGCTGGATTAACAATCATAGAAATTCACTTCAATTCATGGCTCAAGTATGGAACATAAATAAGCTATTTGGGCCCAAACTTGGCTGTGTAGCTTTAAGTACGTATTAAGCTCATGAATATTTTGTTTATATATGTATATATAGAAGGGTTTACTACTGAAAAGAACAGAATTCTGAAAAGTATTAAAGCATGTGAATTACTTCATTCATTCAGTCACTGAGAACATATTTGTATAAGCTTACTGGAGAGGAATTAGATCAACTGCTGACTTGAAAGTAAATGTGTGCCTAACTTAGCCCTTTATTGAAATAGAGTGAATTTTTCTGTGCTTAAGTTCTGTCACCATGAATAGAAATAATAATTCAATTTTTTTCCTTACTGTTTTTATATGCGGCATAAGTGCAGTAGGTAAGCTCATGGGCCAAGCACTTGGCTTTGGATTGCAGAGTTGTAGAAACAGCAGCTGTGTATACAAAGCACTTTCACCACGGGTCGCCTCATCTCATTCAGGGCATGTAGATTCTACTGCAATGTAGTCAGGAGTTTCTAAGCATTATGATCTGTGCGTGTAACTTTGCACAACCAGACGCTGAATGGAGGACACTAGCTTGAACACCAGGGGAAACAAGATTCAGGGCACTTAAACAAAATTTTGTTTCCAGGAAGTATGATTTGTTTGCAAGGAGAAAGTTCAGGACCCTGATTCAAAAGAGCTTCCTAGTTTCGTTAAAATGCATAACAGAGATTGAAGAGATGTAACACTCATTGCTTTTGTATATATTGTAAAATTGAGCATGGGCTCCTGTGTGATTTAAAAGTCATGGAAAATTAATGCTAATACTGTTGAGAAAATACTGAGAAACAGAACAAATTAATTCATTTTTAATAGTTTTAGTTTATGGACTGATAAATTGTTCTTGAAGATTATTGCACAGAGTGCATGGCAATGATGAGACTATAGAAAGAGTATTATCACAAAGACTCAACTAAAAGCAGCCACAAAGCAGAACATAGACTAACAAGATTATGTCAGGTCTTTACTGGTAGCACTTTAAAAGATTGGAAGTCCCTAAGTAATATTACACACCACTTTTGCTTAGTTTATATAGATATACTTTACAGGATACCACTAGGTTTAAAATACAAGTCACTGCTAGACAGACCAATTCATGCAATAAATATAGTTTTGCATGTATGTAGCTTTTAAAAATTACCCACAGCTGCGAGCTTTTCTTCAAGAGTTAACTGTTTACAGTCCAGTTTACAGCTGTAGCAGAACTGTCAGTGACAAAGCTATCTGGCTGTGTTATTGAAGTTTTCACAAGCCTGTGCAATAATCAGGAATGTAGATGCATAACTAAAAGAAATCACGCTTTCCTTTAACATCTTCAACAGTGAAAAGATACTTCTTGAGTTTCAGGAGAAAGAAAATTATGAAGGCTTTTTAAGTATTTCCTTCCTGTTCTTACTAACTCCTCAGAAGCCTTTACATTGTCTTGGGAGGAGGGTGAAACAGAGGTCTTTATGTGACTGAGTGAATGGAAGGCTTCACTGGAAATCTGAGTTTGTCATAAACCCAGGGGTGGCACATTACCCTTTCTTCCTCTGTGGCATGCTTTGTGCTAGCAGCTGTGGCTGTCTGCTCCTCTTCCACTGGAGTTGAACATCATTTGTTTACATACCTTTTACTGTATGTTATTGTGTGTATCATCTGGCTCATAGGTTGCAAACAGGTTTCTGTAATGTTTAGTGCATGCAGGCAACTCACGGGGTTTGTAAATGCACCCCAGCCTTGGGTGTGCATCCTGAGGCCCTATCTGTGCAGAGACAGCCCGTGGGGAGCTGTGTAGATGGCTCACCTCTGAGTTGTCCATAAACCATAGACTGAAACAGGACAGTGCAAAGAATCAAAACCTGAGCTGAGCCTTGAAAACCCTCAGCAAATAATATGACCTGAATGCCAATCCAAACTGCCCAAGAAAGTACGATAAAGAGAACCTGGATGTTTTCAGTGTTGTTTCAGCTGACAACCTTGTGCATCCAGACAGTATAATCCACTCAGGCATAGTCTTGCCGACAGTCATGTAAATCAGGTGACAAGAGCCCTAAACTTTGCATTAGGAATTGGGAGTCGCCTCTCAACTACTACATCATGTCTGTAGGGAGACCCTTCCTCCCTGGTCAGGACACCAGCCAAGGTCACTTTTTGGGGGTTAGGAGCCTCTAACTGCATGGGTAAGCAAATACTTAGCATGCTGTAAGTTTGTACCTGTGAGTGATTAACCAACAGACATATATTATTTAGTATGTATATTATTTAGTATTAGTTGTAATAGTGAGTTTTCCCATTGTAGCCATGAAAAGGTGCAATAGTGGTGTATTAAACCTGAAGTGAAGCTCAAATAAAATGTTTGCTTGGGTCTTGCAGTTACACCTGTAAGTGTAGCTCAAACAGACTGCTTACTTTTGCTACAGGTACACGCAGGGTTTGACTCACTTTTTAGAATAAGAGGAGGTTTTTTTCACCTCCCACAGCCTGAACAGAGCAGGTAAGTTTCAGCTTTCTCTTAGAAATTTGTAAATCTATGAGGATGTAAGAGATTCAAGTCACCAGAATTTATGAGGTTCCTGATGCTCACATTTTTCCCTTTTCTTCAGCCCTTATAAAGTAAGCACACTGGAGACATATCCATACATACATACATGTCTTTTTTCCAGTCTCTTTTCAGGTTTAGGCACAGCCACTGTTCAGTTCAGTACACTTATGAAGGTCACTCACATAACCACGAGAGCTAAAGGCTTTTCTAGTTGTGAATTAGAATTTAATAGAATAATTAGAATTGAAAATTCTAACTGTGAAACAGAAATAGCATTTGAAAACTGAATATTGCTGTGATATGCACAGGAGTGTGTAAACTCTGGATATGCATGAATGGTACATGAACTGTGGGAGGATTCTGACTGAGAAAATTTGTGGAAAAAGGAAAATACTATAGTTACAGAGACAGCAATAAAAGAGTCAAGTTCTTCCTCCCCTGAGGGAAGCAATACAAATAAAAGACTTGTCACTTGCAAGTAAAGAATCTGTGCAGAGGTACCAGATCGACTTATTTATACCAATAAAAATGAAATGGTAATGGCCAAGATAGGAAGTCCTGAGCAAAATATCTTAGTAAAGATACAGAAGGTTTAAATCAGGCATCAATAAAAGGAGAAGTTTAGTAAAGAGTGGCCTAACTACAGTTCACCACAGCAAATCACACAGCTTTCTCGCATACAATACCTTTTTGATGTGGACATGTGCATGCACTCACACACTGTTAGTATCTGCGTGACTAGTTGCAGGAGAATCCTACATCACCCATTGACTTACATGTTTCACAAATGAGAGACTGGATATCACTGCTTGAAAATAGAAATGGTTCTTAATAACACTTGGGATGTGACTGACCGCCAAGCTGCTTTCTTCCCTAAATGTATGTGATATTATGTTGCAAAAGAAAAAAAACCTTTCCTTGATAAACCAAGTAGCAGAGACTTACTAAATTTTTTTTTATACTGATGTCTCTTATGGTAAGTTCAAGCTAACTTTACTCCTTAGGAAAAAAGAGTTTCTTAGGAAAACAAGGCTTGTGTGAAGCTATTACATGCACATAAATGTGTGTGCGTCTGTCTTTATCTTACACTGCAGGGACTTCTTAGGCCACTGACTGATTTGAGGAAGGCATAAGAAGGGGAGAGAGCTATATGATCACTAAGTATAATAAGTACATAACAAAGTCTATACGGATTTGTTAAAAATAAGTGGCTTGTGTGGAAAAATGTCTGTAGTATCCCTCACTGAGGATCTTGCTCATAACTGGGTACCTTTCGCAAGAAAACCTCTAGGCAGGGGTAGGACTCAGCTACAAGACACAAAGCTGCATGGAACCCTTAGTTCCGGCCCTCCTACACTGCCACTTGTCACTCATTTAAACACCTGTGTTTCTTGACACTGGATGTTAGAAACATTGTATGAGTCAAAGAAGATTTTAAAAGAAAAAATAATCTCATCTTAAAAGTACCTTTATGCTATCTTTTGAAGTTAATGCCCTACCACACTGGACTAGAGATTTTAAACTTTTCTTCTGAACTGTTTTCTCAAGGAATGCCATCTAAATTTAGGTCACTACATTTTTATATCTGTTGGTCAGTTTTATCTGCTTATCATTGATATTTTTATGTGTCTGTGAAATGCTGTGATGCTTGGGTTTACATTACTAAGTCTACCACCATAATAGCCAGCCATTGCTGGCAATCTGAAGGGAGAGAGTCCAAAAAGTCAGAACTACGCTACTGCTCCCACAGTGGGCTCTCGCAAATGGCTACATTTTTGGTTGAGATATCAGATAAAGTAAGGCAGCCTGTTCTATAGAGAAAACTTCCACCAACTGCACAGTTTTCATAGACACAATACAACATGTAGATGGGTTTTGTAGTCATAAACCCAGGAGTGGGTATTTTTGGCTTGTTTCCTGAAATTCTTTTTTTTTTTTTTTTCCAAGCACACTAGACTAGTACCGAAGAGAACAGATTTAGCTATTCTACACAATAGAGTACAGTGTGGCTATGCCCATGACAGAACTTAATGCTAGCACCACTGTTGTACCTAAACATATTAGACTTTAATGTGGCATTACACTTTAAAATTTTTATGTGGATATATAAAATTTGGTCTGCTACTCAAAGATCTCTACAATGTGCCATGCGCACATTCTCAAAATCTTGTAATGAGGAAAAAGGAAATTTACCTTAAATGCAACACCAAGAACTGATTGTTAAAATTAGAGAACTCTTAACTATCTAATAAAATAATAGTTCAGATCAAATTACAGAAAATAAAGTCACTTTTACAGATTTACAGATAAGGTCTTAATAATCAAGAATATAATTAAAATTGTTATACATTGATTCTCTGATGATACGCTCGCTCTCCTGGGAGGAGTATGATGTTTATAGCTTCTTCCTTCTCACTCTAGAACCTACCTGGGTTTTTTTCATGTCTGATGACACCATTCACATATGTTCTTCTCTGATCCTGCTTCCAAAGTTACTGTCTGTCAAGCATTTTATATTTGTTAAATACTTGTCATTTTTTATCTTTTTTACCCTAAACCCAGATCTCCTCAGCTCCCAGATCTGCTCTCTTTAACTGTCCTCTGGAGAGTTGTTTATGGATCCTCAGAAGTAACCTGTGTCCATCTTACTCTCTTATCATCTCATTTCTGTACACTGCACCCTACAGTGCATCCTATGTCCCCACTTTTGAGACCTCTGCTGCTATCACGTTCCCTTGTTTCTTTCTACTCTATCATTCAGTTGGAGTCATAAATAATTAAGTCAACAGAACATATGTAGCCATGACTGCTACCAATATAATTATTCCAAAAAATACTCAAAAGTAAAACTAACCAGGCATAGTCACCAAGCCATTAGAAAAATTGCTGTTCCAGTTAAACAGACAAACAAAGCAAAACAAAAAACAACAACAACAAAAAGACTCCAAGTAGAGCAATGAAAGTTTAGACAAAGGCTGACAGACCTCATCTATGAAGCCTTGCAAAGTCAGTACAAAGACTGAGACCTACTGCTAGCAATAAGGAAACTACTTACATGATACAATACCCTGTGCAGTAAAATCCCAAGAGAAAACACAAACTTCTTGAAAACTTGACAGAACCTTTCAAAATGTGTTGAGTATGATCCACAGTGATGGAGAGAGCTAAAATATTTTATCTTGTTATCCACTGTCATGTCATGGAGATTGATCAGAGAAGGCTGCCCGCTTCCTAGGGTTCAGTGGTTTGGTACCTTCCACTTACCTAATTCCCTTTCTTTGTGCCATACACCCTCTCACCAGCTGTTTGCATAGTGCATGCTCACTTAAAAGCAAACAGCTGAATGGAACATGCTTCAAAGCCTTTTTATCTGGTTGGGTTTTTTGTTTTGTTTTGTTGTTTTGTTTTTTAAACACATTTTAGAACAAAAACTAGGATCTTAAAAAGTCAAGATAATTGAAAGGCGCAGATGCTTACATTGGTGCCCCAGGGTGCCATACCACTTCGTTGTTATGTTATTATTGCCTGCAGTCTACTTACTTACTACTGAGGAATTCTGTGATGGTTTTAACAGTTAACATCATGGTTTAATAGCATAACCAAGTTCAGTTACATTTCTGATCTGCCACTCTGAAATATATATAGCCCTGTTACTTCATTTTGTTACAATAGTTCTGAATCACCAAGCCTAATACAAAAGAAGATCAAATTTACAGAAATTGTAGTTGACAACATCATTACACATGGGTTCTGATTGTCAGTAAAGATCATAAAATCTGTGATATGTTTCTTTGAATTATAATCAGTTCTTTTTCAAGTTTTCCCTCATTACATGTTTTATTTAACCATACAAATATTAATGTCAGTTTTCAGCAAGGAAGCTTATTGAAAGGTCATTAGCTTATTAGACTATTGCAGTAAATAAGTAATGTAAGCCTTCAGGAAATGAGTAAACCTCCTATGTATCTGAGCAAGAAAACTTCACCTTGAGCTTCTTACATAAAGATTTCTCCGAGTAAAACCTCAGGTTGCCAAAGTGGATACAAGCACAGCAGAAATATGCTTTCTTAAGTTCAAGTTCCACAGATATATTCCTTTACTATCGGTTTAAATATGACTTGAAATATTTTATTTTAAATGCTATCTAGAAATAAATCCAGTTTTAGATACTGTAATAGTTGTTTTGTTATAAAGTCACAGTATCTATGAGACTGATTGAAAGGAAACTGCAATTTCCTTAAGGGAGTACATGGTCATTTAATTTAATTATCTTATTCTGACTGGTGATAATATCCAAAGGGAAACTCTTTCTCAATTTACTTTTTATTAAAACTTAATTCAAGCACAGCTAACCAAATTTATATATACTGAAAATGCATTTTAGCTTCAGTGCCACTGTCAGACTCATTACCCATCAATTCAAAAACTGAACAAGGAGAAAGTCCTGTTATTCTAAAATACCAGAAAATAGACAAATGCAAAATACTTAGACTATAAAAAAGGAAATTATTTAACACAGATCAAAGTGAGTTGGCAATTATAAGAGTGACACTTTTTTTCTACTTTCTTAAATACTTAGACATTTATGTGAATTCTCAGAAGAGGAAGAAACTCCCAGGGAGAGACTGAGCGCATCTTTTCCTTTCTAACCATTTCTAGTGCCATATTCAGTTAGCAATGTCAATTCCCTATCATTTATCCCCATTTGAGTCCTAGTTGTGCACAACTGGTATCCAGCAGTGATTATCTAAGAGACAAGTATACATACATAGGAAGGGAGAAAAACTCTTCTGAGGGCTCTTGGTATATACTGTAGGGCAAGAAGAAATTGTTATATATAGTATTATATTGCTTTTCCAGTGCCATTCTTGAGCACTACCCTGTGCTATAATCATCTTTAGTTACAAACACTAACCACTTGAGAATGGATACTTGCTTTGGCAAACCATTAAAAAGAAAAGTGAACAAGGCCATTAGGACTCATTGACAGCAAAGGTATTCAAAGCCCTTGTATCTTAACTGCACCAGGCTTAATTGGGAAATGCCCACTTTGCACAGCTGCAGCAAAGACTGATTTCCTGCTCTTATAGAAAGTAAATAGCTGTTTTCTTCCTACTTTCAAGGTGACATCTTCCATGTTACACAGCAATTCAAAGATAAGAGTTATTTTTAGCTCTCCTTGTAGCTCTTAATACAGTTATGGCCATTACACAGCACATTAGTTTTTTCACAGGCATATTCTTAATGATAAAGTAGGCTTGGGGCCTATCACACTCTATGATTTTATTCTTCCAGTATATCACACGCTTTTATTCGTACTTGAGAAAACTATGATCTTTTACTGACTTTTTTAGTGCATTGTCTCTGATTTTTATTCCATTCCTTTTTTGAATACCCTTCCAAATATTTTTTCCAATACTTTTCCTGTTGCTTAAGTATTGTACAAAAGTTTTCCAGTGGAGGTTCAATATTTTGAAGTGAATGTCAATTTTTGCCACCAGAGTAATGTTGGAAAACATGGCATTTAAAAATCCTCATAAAAACAAGTAACCTGCTGGCACATTCAGCAGCTGGAAACTGAAATAAACCTGTGCTCTGACTTCTTAAGAGTTGAAGGCCATTCAATCCATTTAGTTAAATCAGCATTCAGTCTGAGTCTTGTTTGGGTGAGATACCTTTTCAGGAAAGACATACTGTCCTGTTCTGCTGGCACAGCAATATATAATCCATCGATCTTATTCCAGAGGTGAACTGTTATCACTATTAAAAATATTTTCCTAATTACTTATTTGTATTCTTGTGACTCTTTAAGCCTTGTATTTGCTCTATGCTTCTTTGCTTTCTCTTGCAGCTTTTGATACTCTTTTGTCCTCCTGCAAATAAGTTCTTGCAGCTCCTTTCTTCATTATGCTCTTTAAAGCATCTTTTGTAGCCTTTGTTATTAATTAACTTTTTTGTGTATTTTTCCAAATCTTCAACATTCTTTTAAAACTGACAACATAACAGCATAGAGTATTCTCCAGTCCCAGATGTAATCATAACATTTCCCCTGGTTTCTATTCCCTTCCGTGCTTTCAAGTCATGACACCAAACAGGGAGCTCACATTAATATGCTTTTATATTGCCCTGCCAAAATCCTTTCATTGTTGCTATGTAGTAGTTCATTATTTCACAGATAAGGTTTTTTTCCTTTTTTTCCTATGGATACAGTTTTGCATTTGGATACAACCAGCTGATCCTGCTCTTAGCAGTACTTCCAAGCATCTTTTCTTTTCGTTACATTTTTACAAAAAATGACAATATTTTCCTCCAGATCATCCCTGAAGCTATTTAGTATCACTAAACCACATTACAAACTCACCAATGCAATACTGAGTCTTCACTGACTTCACTGCATCAAGTTATGCCAGCACTGTCTCAATCTTCAAGTTTTTCATTTCATTTATATCATCTAATTCTTAATCAGCAGTGTCACGTGTGCGACACCTGAGTATCTACGGCTAATTTTATCAACAAAGCACACAACTCTTTAAAATATAGAATCAGGTGTGTTTGATAGGTCCCGATTTCCATAAAATCATATTTTACTGACTATATAAGCATTCTTTCATCCTTAAATTTAAAAATCAAATCCTCTATCATGTTTTTAAAGTTGCCTGTTAGTACTTTCTTACTAGACAGCCCAGTTTTCCACTTGCCTTCTTTGAACGGTAGCACAGTATTCTCATTCTTTTGCCATCCTGCACTGTAACTAGTATTCAATTTATATTATTAATTATCACCAGTAGAACACAGATGTACCTGCCACACTGTTTTAGGACTCTTGACTGGAAGTTATTGGGACCTGTAGATTTTAAAAGGTTGGCTTGTAGTTTGTTTAATACTTTCCAGTTACTAATGGATGAGGAAGTACTATATGTAGTATCACCATTTATTTCCAAGTAAAGAAAGGAATATTTATTCATCACTTCTGCATTTTCTACATCACTGGTAACAATTTTAACAATTTTCACCTATTTCATTGCTCATATCAAGCCTAAGAGTCATTTTATATCTCATAGTCTAAAAATTGATTCGTACTATCCTTAGTAATGTCAGCTATAGGTTTTTTCCTGATATCTTTAGCTTTTTTTCCTTATGAATCTTCCTAATTATAACAGTTGATACCTTAAACTCTTCTAGAGTTTTCTTTATTTCTAATTGCTGTCATTATTGATCCCTGAAACAAGCACAGGCTTTTAACAAAAGCCGTCATCCTTTCCACTGCAGTTTTTAAATGTCAGATATACAAACTTTTCTTAATGAATTTCCCCTTTTTATTCCCATTCCCTCTCTTTCCATTTTTGCCAGTCACAGTCACTCATTGATTTTGGAACAATTTATTATTTATACTTATATATAATATGTATATACATATGAACAGCAATTGGGACTTTCCCTTGCTTGTTTGCACTATAAGAAAGATGGTCATAAAAATAATCTATGGGCAAGCAAGGCATTAAGGTATAGGGTTCCCAAATTGTGTGTAGAAGAGGGTGGGCTAATCCAGCGCCAGTGATGTCTTTCCCTGGATCAGCTGCAATAGCCTGCTTCATGGTGATGTGCAAATGCTGTCACTGAGCATTATTTCATGGTCAAAGGGACCTGGATGTCCCCTGTAAGGATCTTCCCATGAAGGATTCCTTCCCAGGCAAAAGAAACAATGGGTTTGTGTTCCATTTTTTCTTTTTCCAGGACGTGAGTGTGTTGAAGCATGCAGGAAAGAAATCCTTCACTTATGTTATTATGGCACTGAACCGGGAGAGCTGTTTGGTGTCCTTTTTAGTCCTGTGTGCATTTCCAACCCCAATATGACAAGCTGGACTCTCACAGGTCAGAAATCTTTGCTACAGCAGAACCACACTGACTGAGAGGCACATTTTTTTCACTGATATGACTTTGATAGCTGAATCAACTAATAATTTTAGATATTTCCACAGGAAAGGTCAATTTAGACTCCTTGAAAAATGCCAAACATCTGCCTTGTCATCTTGCGTATTTATTATAAATTATCTTATAGTAAAAAACATAATCTGACTGCAGTCAGACACCTTTGGAAAATACTTATCCAGTCTGACAAATATTTATCTGTATTATTGGTTTTCACTAGCTGAGAATCTGTCATGCCATTTTTAATAGCAGAGATGTAGGCAACTAATTAAAGCTCTATTTGAAGAAAAACGGTGATTAGTAGTTTTTCAAAGCTTGTGCATGTTCCCCAAAGTACTCATCTAAACATGCAACAAGTACTTCTGAACTTTTTTTTTTTTTTTTTTCAATGGAAGGCAAAAGTCCATTCTGTTATCCTGGAAAATCCCATGGAAAACAAATTAATAGAAAGGCTTAAAATCACTGTTAGTGTTTTGAAGTCTTGTTGTGCATGGGGAATCTGGGGGGAAGGGGGGATGGGAGGGGTGGGGAAGAGAAAGTTCAAAAGCCAGGGGGCCAGGGGGCATCCCACTGTGACCAAGATGGACTGCCAAAGATGAAATTCTGCCTAGCAGAGACTGTAGAAGGAGAAAGACAGGAATACATAAGGTCTCATCCTGGAGCTATGTATCCAACCTCTTTCTCACAGAGTTCAACCAGACATGATTTTATTCAGTTGCCCAGCAGTCAGGCTTACTGTTCTGCATAGCCTAGGGATAAAGCAAGAACAACACCATGGTTCTAGTCTGTTGTGTTGCTCTTGGTGTCTTTTATATTAATTGCAGAAATGCTAAACCATACTTTTCTAAAACAAACCTAGAAATGCTAAGCCATAACTACATTTGTTTTTTTGCTTTCTATGTCTGTCCCATATTTTGGCCCAATAAATGTGTTATCATCTTTAGAAGGAATGTGTCTCCAAAAGAAAAATCAAGAGATTAACCCATGCTAAAACACAGTTTTCTTGTGAGTTCCCTGTGCTGAGTTTCTTTAGACACATAATGGAAGGAAAGTCAAGTCTCTCCCATCTTCAATAAGAAAACTATTTGGTATAGTACAGGATGAGGAACGAGGTTTCTTGATCAGAAATCAGGGACAAAAAAAGTCACGTCTTCTACTTGCATTTTCATGGCCCACTGCAATAAACAAGTGTGCTTGTGCAATTGGAATTCAAACAGAAAATGGACACAAGAAATGTCTACACTGATTCCCTACAGGGCTTACGTTTGAACTCAAAGCTGACAAAATATATGTGCTTGCAGGTATGCCCAGACATGTACATTTACATGCCCTGGAGGACTCTTCAGAGAAATCAAAGTGTCAGGAAACTTTTGGTGTCAAGGGTCTTAACATTGAATGTAGATTCCTAGAATGATACACAAGGAAGCAAATAAAGTGTTGTTTTACAAAGGTTTTCCTCTGTAAACAGAACTTCACATTAAACTAATAAGGTAACTTCTGAGAGTCCTGCTAACACCAACAGTCAGAGACAACATGTCTTTCAATCTCAGAATAAATGTTTTCCCCCAGAAACAATGAAGCAACATCATACGCCTAGGTATTCCTTTCATTTGTTTTTAGCAAGTTTTCCTGTCCTGTTTTGGACTTGCTAGTCTTAACCAGATACTTTTAAAGCATTTCAGACCAAGGGAGTTATAATGGGGGCACAGTAGGCAGAACAGTACTTTGGCCTCTTATAACTATTTCTGGAAATGTGAAAACCCCATGACTGAAGAAAGTAAATTCAGAAAATAAACTACATTACAAATCCTTAAATGAATCTGAGTCATTACCTTACTGTCATAAATCACTTGAAGGTTCATTGGCATTATATGAAATGCATAATAGGATTTTCTCTTCCAAGATCCATCTGGAATCCCATCTACCTTCTCATACTATTAAGCCCTTAAAAGTAGTATTCTCATTACACTCATAAAGGAAAATCAGAACAACTTATTTGAAATCCATAGAAAAGATCCCCACCTCCCCATCACTTAAGATTTTTATTATACTCCTCCACTCATATAATTAATACCAAAGAACATAAATTTCCCCTCCAGATTCCCCATAGATTTTGGGCACAACCTGGTTTTTATTTTGAAAGAAACCATCGCCTTCAAATTACATTTTTCTTTTCAAAAATGTCTGTGTAATCGATATAACCTCTTCTTGTAAAAACTCAAGCATTTTGTAAGTCCATTTGCTTTCCTCTTGGTTAATTCATTGCTTTTATATCTTTATATCTTTAAGCTTTAGAATAAAAAAGAATGATATCACTTCTGTGCGAATAAAGATTTCATTTTACCCTCAAGCACTCAATGCCGCACTATACAGCCTGCACAGGGAAAGAGAAATAAAGATAAATATACAAACAAAAACAATTGCTGGGTTTGGATATTTTTTAACTCTGGAAATACTTCCATTCATTGTCAGATTCATAACTCATGATCCAGCCTCTGGATTTTCTCTGTTAAGATTTTTCACCTCAATGAATTGACCAAGACATTTTATTTCTGTCACACAGCTGTGAATTAGCTGTATCATTATCAAGTGCTGTTTACTTAATATAACTGCTATTATTATAATTTTTAAAAAGTAATCAGCTCTTTGATTGACTGGACACATATTGTGTGTATATGTCCCTTCTATCATTCTGATTTCCAAAAATGACTATTCTCTTCTACTTTTTTTATAGTATAACACAGCTAATTTAGATTATTCTTTCTCCATAAGCAGTGATATCATCAAAGACATTTTATGGTCTTTCTTTGACTGTACTGCTCAGTCATGCTTTGATCACGTGTATCAGCAATCCACATACTACCAATCCATATAGTATCTCACTCTACGTGCCCATCCTAACCTTCCAGGTGGAGGTGCCTTGAGGTCTAAAATATTCTTACTTTATGGCATTCCTTCTGCAAATATCAGCTGTACAAAGACTAACATTCATTCTCAGCAGATCATGAGGCCTCCAGACTGCCCTTCCTACCTGTTTATGGTGAAGTGTTATCACTACCAAGACAGATGAAGTATGTGAAGCATGTTACAACAGCTGGAGCCCATACTCAGGACAACTATACACCAGATTATCTGAGAACACAAAACCAGTCAGAGAAGGCCAGACCAGAGACCCACCTTGCCCTGTTTCCAGCAGATGGGTCCCTGCCAACATCCTGTGGCTGCACAGCTCCTTGTCAGCCCCTTAATGCCTGCCTGAACTTTGTCAACCTCACAGCCAGAATCAGCTTTCTAAACAGAAGAAACTAGCTAATTTCAGAGCTCAAACTTCATTCTCTTTTATGTTACCTTGGAGACAGTCAGCCAGTGAATTTGGTTAGACTATAGGTTCTTACTGCCAAAGGTGTAATCAGTGTTGCAGTTGATTCCATTTTTCTTTGTGTGTTTTATCCTAATATTTCAATGTCCCATCAATTGTCTTCTTTCCACAAACTTTCCACCATGCTTCAGACAGCTTACCAATTTTTTTTTTTTTTGGAATAGACATCACAGTTTCCCCATCTTACTTCTTAGAATGGCCAACATTCATGTAAAAGCCTATGCATCACTATCTAGATTCTCTTTTGACAAACTCTAATGACAATGTTTGTCTTCCATTCTCTACTTTTTTGTAAAATTTACTATTTTTTATAAAAAAACAATTAGTAACAGCACATGAAAGTGAAATTTCATAGAAAACATTTTGCTTGACAATACAAGTGTATTGTTAGGCTTAGAAACATTAATGAAAGGCCACGTGCAGTTAGACGTTTCATTAAAGCAGAGGTGTGAGAAGAGCTACTTGAAAGAAGAAACAACAGACACTAGTTTTCAGATAAGCAAATAATGGCCTTTAGTCGCCTAATGCAAGTGGACAAAAAAATTAAGGTTAGAGCAAGACTGAATTTTTCTGCTTAACCAAACGTAATAACAGACTTGTGGCAAGACTAAAAGGAACTCAGGCAACATCATCTTCCTCAAAAGGTGATTGGAAGTTTAAAATAACAAAAACAACTCCCCCCCCCCATATATGTAGGAGGGTAAGTAGAAATTTGTTAGCAGTTTTAGAAAATAAACCAAATATTATTAAAAAGCTGCACCTAAATTCTTACATAAATAAAAGGTTTTGATTCACCATTTGAAGCAATAGAATAAAAATATGCAGAAGAAGTTCCTAAAACTTAACTAGGTCTAAAATCAAAATATATTTAAAACATAGTATCTCAAACCATTAATATTTATCACCTTTTTTTAAATTTTTTTTTTAGTGCAATTAGTACAAATAATAGCCTGCCATGTTAAAGTATGTGACCAGTGCCACCTTTTGTCTTTTCTTAAGACAACAACAATGTTAACCAAAATCTACACAATCTTATTGTAATCATCATTACACCAACTCTCTGGCAAGCTGTCATATTAAGGTGTTCCCCCCATGAACAGGAAGCCATCTATTCTTGAACAAACATTTCACAATTTCTAGTGACTATGACTCCTATACTATTTAATACAAAGGATTTACAAAGGCTTTGTATATTTTCTGTCAAAACTGTAATGGAATGAAATTACTCCACGTTTTCAGAGAGACTACAAGACATGCTTTCCTTGTCAAAATTCCTCTGCTAATCATTATCTACTGCATGCTATACTCTTGAATATGTGACTCATGAATAAAATTTCAGTGATTAATGTATTTACATATTGAAAAAGAATATAAAACAACTCACATTTGCTAAGCTTCTGAACTGTTTGCTGTTCAGGCTCATTGTGAATATTCTTACTGAATTAGTCATTTAAGTGCAGTCAGATGCTGAATTTATATCACAAATATTTATAGGGATTTGATATTCTGATTATGAGAGCAAGAGAGTTAAGAAAAAAGTCTGATTTATATGTGAAAGTCTACATCACCTGGATTTTATGGGTTTTTTGTTGTTGTTGTTTAATTTCATTTTTTATCTTCTACATGAACATAAATAATTTATCCATTCAAAATTCTTAACAAATGTCAAGTGTGCAGATTTTTTTTTATTTAAACTATATTACATGGCTAACTTTGTAGATACTGTGAATTCCTACTGATTATTCAACACTATGAGCCTGGAAATATTTCTTGAAAAATGCATTGATTATTAGTTTCTGATTAGTTTGGATTTCATTAGTGTAAATATATAGGGAAGTAATCCCAGGTTAAGCTATCATGGCCTTATGTTATAATATATTAGAAATCTCTATTATATTAGAAACTTATAATATATTAGAAAGTTACATGCCTTATTTTAAAGACAGGGGCGTAATTACTTAAATATCCTTTTAAAATAAAGGTGAATTAAAAAAATAAAACAGCTAGTCAAAAACTAACATTTAATCTGTTTTGGTGTTATTTACAAGCGAAGCGTCAGAAGTCATTATTTTAATCATGGATTGCTAAAAAGGGCATTCTGAGTAGAAGTTCACAAGAGTTATGAATTAGCTAGAAAGTGGTCGTGTTTTTTTAATATTTAAATTACTCAATCCATGTGAGAACTAACACCTTCTCAAGGTGTTAGATAAGCAAATATTTCATTTTTACAATTTCAAAATACCTCTGAAGTTTCCAGTAGAATAAAGAAGTTCTCCTTGTCTTCTTCGTCTTTAAGCTGATAACAAATCCTTGGTTTTTAAAGTAATTTTTTCTGATTCCTTGGTTTACCAGAGGATCAATTTGATCAATAGGAGGATCAATTTAAATCTAGAGCACTTGCTTCTTCTCTGCATTTCCTTCGGAACTAAATAGCTATTTTGTTCATTATCACAGGGCTAGGTACCATTTGTCTCTATTTGTGTTGCCTTTTTTTTTTTCTTCCCCATAAAACATCCCTGCTTTTTCCCCTTCTCTCTTGTAATCGTGGGAAAACACATCCCAGCAAACCATTCTGTTCACCTTCCCCACAATCTACCTTTAGCATGAAACACCCTGGATACTATCCCTTAGCATAGAGAGAGAAGCGGTAAGCTGCGATCACTTTGCTGCCTGTCCTAAATAATACTCTCTGTAGCTTGAAACCTTCCCATTTATCAGTGCAAGAGGCACGTAGGCTCTGCGACATCTACTCATTACCTACCTTGATCACAATTTCATGGACTAATCTGTCCATTTGTATTTATTACTTAATATTGTATATCTTTAGCAGTGGAAGCTTCACCAGAATTCACAGTAAAAACTGAAAGAGAATAAAAGTTCATCCCCTGGTGATAATGCAGGTTTTATACAGGTTTTGGTCAGCTCTTTTTTTTTTTTTTTTTTTTTTTTTAATTAAGTGGACTATAACCACCACAGGTGATGTATTGCATTGCACCAGACACACATTGGATTTCCACCTCAGCAGGCCTTCCCACTTTCAGGAAATGCCAAATAAATACTCAGTATCCTGGACAAACACATGCCTGCTTAGGCACAGGGAAAACTACGAGCTGCAGCTCCTTACACAGAGAATAAGACTATTTCCTGAACTGTCCCCATGTCTAATTTCATCTGGAGCCACATGGGCTGGCACACGGAGGGGTGAGAACCCCAAAGAGGGACACAAAGAAATGCTGAGGGTCAGACAGTCCTGTGGAAATTACTCTATCTTGACCTTAGCAAGGCTTTTGACACAGTCTCCCATAACATCTTTGTGGAGAAACTCAGGAAGTGTGGGATAGAAGAGCAGATAGTAAAATGGATTAGTAACTGGCTGGACAATAGAGTCCAAAGAGTGGTGGTCAATGGTGCCAAGTCCAGCTGGAGAGCTGTAACTAGTGGAGTCCCCCAG
>JANHFX010005567.1:0-40218 GCA_027560015.1 Chloroceryle amazona
GAACTCTGAGGGTCTGCTTTTCCTGTTATACCAGTGGAATGTATGGCATTGTCTAGACATCAAATGTGATTTAATCTCATGCAGTGTTCAATTATTGTGATGAATAATGAAAATTTTATGCAAATAGAGCTACAGGAAAATTTATATCGGACTTGAATTTGATTACATGGAAGCATGCAACAAAAACAAGGTCTTCCACTGTGAAAACAGTTTTGAGGACAGATGTCCTGGGAAAAATCTAGATACTTTTGGATTTGAGATATTATTCCAAGATTTATAGCCTATTCAAAGAAATAGACAGCATGCTAGATATTTCTAGGACGGAGCTAGAAAACAGTGAGCCTCAGATTGTTGAGAATTACATATATTGTACAGCTTTAAGGTTGCCTACATTTATCAGTATTTTTACTATGTTGCAGAGTCTTCTTATATTGATAATGATACTTCTCAGTTGAGTAACAATGTTCAGTTCAAGTTTGTGTATATTGTTTGTCGTCTCATTATTCACTAAATGCTTTCAACTTTTATTACCATTCTTTGCTCCTAATTGAAGACATTTGATGCTTCAGATATAATTCGGCTTTTCTGCCATTTCTTCTGTTTTCCTTGTAAGTTGTTTTTCATACTAGTAAATTGTTTCCAACCATCTAAAGCTGTCGTAATTTGTAATGATCTTTTTTTTTTTCTTTTTTTTTTTTTCTTCCAGTATCTGAAATCCTAGTATTATTCTAACTTTGGGAATGCTTAATAATTTTAAATTGCCTCTATAATAAAGTTTCTTTCTCTTTGGCTTGACAGTGAAGCTCTCATTATATAGACCAGACCTTTTAGTCCATTTAAAATCTGCATTTCTAATCTACCAGATTGTGTTTCTGGGTTTAATACTTCTTCACTAGATTGTGGAGCTGAGATCAAGTAAGTTTGTTGAGAACGTGTCATCACAAACAGAATATTATTAATTTGCATAACCTTTGCTCAAATTAAGTTCAAATAAGGTCAAAGGGGCAACTACTAACTGTGGAATCCAAGTACCATATAAACCCACACTCCTTTATTTTTCAGAAAATATCTGTATTCACTGAACGGTAACTAGACACCATGGTGACCCAGACAGCTTGTCAGCTTTGCACACTCTCTTCACTACATATCCAGGATCGGACAATCACTGGAAACAAAATCTTCTTTACACTAGGGAAGATGTGCCAGGCACCCCTTGGATCTCTTGCCGTCTTTGCTTCCCTTTCAGATATTAATTTGATATCTCTCTGTCACGATCTGGTGTTTCAGATATGTGGCCATTTTTTATGATATTGCCAGGACAAACTAAAGATAACACAATGTCAGGTGCACAAATAGGCACTGGGGCTGGTGTGTGGTCTTACAAGAGATCAGGCAGAACACCCTTGCTTTCTAACACCCCTCACTGATGTGGGAGGCTGGGTGCAGCTGGATTCTTCCTTCCCTCCCCTGGTATGAGCTGCACAGCAGCTGCACCCCTCTGTTGTCTGGCAGGACCAGTGTACTTTCACTTGGCCCCGTGGACTTACTGTTCCTTATTTTTATTCTAAAATGGATTTGCTTGTCCTTAACTAAGTGCTTTGACATGTACGTTAATATTCCTTTTTCAGAAATTAAGAAATTCTTAACTTCTTTACTTGGAGTAGGACAGGAAACTATGCCAAAACTTCATTCCAGGTCTCAAAGATCTATATTTTTATGCCATTAGAAGGATTCCTACATATTTTGGCCCACACCAAGTAACAAGTTCTTAATTTCACATATGAAAAGCCCGTTTTGTCCATTTTAGGATTTTAACTGTAGCAGCAGTATGCACCTGATTAAAAGTCTTGTAATATTACTGAAGCTTGTTCTGTGTTGGATGCAGTAGGGATATAAGCATGGTAAATCTAGCAGAATCAAGTGAGAAAAGCTGAGTAAATTTTAAAATTTAAAATTTCAAAACCTTCATACTTTTTTAAAGATCAGTGTTTTGAAAGCTAGAGAATTCATGTACACTTCAGAAGTAATTGCACTGAAGAGAATAAAAATCATAACAAATATGTTATTAATTCAGTATTTTAGTTAAGATTCTCCCATATTTGTTCATAATCCAACTTTAGCACAGAATTTTCATACATCTCAGTCTTATTCTAAACGTCAAAATATAATGAGGCAGTAGGGTAGATTACATTCAAACATGGAAGTTTACAATGAGACATTCCTTCTAAAGAATCAGTTATTGCTTCACAGAACTCTTGGCAATATTTAAGCTATTTAAGATAGATCTGTGAGACAAAATATTTTGCCAATCCATTATTAAAAGAAACCCAAACATATTTATTTACCGTATTTCCACACCTTTTTACTCTTTCCCTCCCCACATTCAGTGTCTTATAGAAACTTGTCCTTCACTTAAGGTTATCCCCTACCATCTGAGCTAGGTGGAACACCTCAAGTTTTTCCTTACAGACTTTATTTTTATCAAATGGCAACCTAATCAAATTCCAGTGGATTACTGCAATAATAATCATCAATTTTCAATGTGATATTGTTTCACAATTGTAAAAAAAAATGTTTCAGAAGTCCATTGCAATTCTAATGATCAGTTTGTGATTTTTGTTTGGTTGCTTAGTTGTTTTTGATTGCTTTTGTTTGCTTTTTTCCACTTGTTTATTTTTGTTTTGTCTGGTTTGGAATTTTAAAGCTTTATATCTCATTTGAAAATGTGAAACATAAAATCTGTAATAATCACAACTTCAAGTATATTTAATTACTATACTAATAGCATGTTTTCTTGCTTTAGAAAAATTTCAGCTCAATTTCTTTATGTACTACTTGCTCTTTATAGTAAAATAAAAAATGAATGCCCAAAACCCTTACATGTCTAAACCTAAAAATGACAAATATATTTTTGTACCTTTTCTAGCTAGCAAGCTTGAATTTAGTATTTTAAACATTTTCATTCATATTTTTGTAAAAATATCTTGCCTTAATATTTTTACTTACCTGAAACGGGAAATGTATATTCATTAAGGGTTACAGAGCACTGGAACAGACTCCTCAGAGTCTGTTGTGGAGTCTCCTTCTCTGGAGATTTTCTCTGGAAATTTTTGGATGCATTCTGAGTAATCTTCTCTAGTTTTGTCCAGCTCTGGCAGGAGGGTTGGATTCAATGAACTTTGGAGGTCCCTTCCAACTCCTAACATTCTGTGATTCTATGATTAGACATCTATTCAGACTGAACAATCTGATCAGTCTATTTTACTAATAAACTAGAAACTTCTACATTTATAAGGCTTTTAAACTAGGATGAAAATTGGCAAAAGCTAGTGGATTGAAAATTGAGCTTTGAATGACATTTTTACTGTTTTCTATTTGCATCTTTTATCAGCAACAAAAGGTAATGTAATTTTAAGTTACAAAGATGTAAATGAGGACTGTTTTAGACTGTGTTATAGGAATAAAAAAAAAAAGTTATTCTCTTGTATAGTAATTTAAGTCTGTCTCCACATTTTTTTAGATCTAGTCTTAGATTTTAAGCTTTTTAGAACAGTTTAGTAAAGCAAAATAGATAATGAACCAGCTCGGCTGGTTATGCAAAAATAGGTTGTTCATACTGTTGTACATACCATTATATATATAATATATATTGTATATATAGTATATATAAAATATGGGTTGTTCATACTATTAAAGCAACGCCATGCATAAGTGAATGAGTCTTCTTTTTTATTTATTAATTCATTTTTATGATCAATTTGTGTAGCTCTAATTTTTTATTATTACTGTTTTCATTAAAGTGGATTTCATTTTCCCTTTATAACCCATAAGTCTCTTTCCTGTATTCCCTTTGTCTTCTCCTTTGACAAGGGTGAAGGGTTAAACAGAGAGTGTCTGTTATAGGTCTAATGGATGGACCTGACCCTAAACCGTAACACACAACCATCTGATGCATCAAAAACCTGTTTCAATTTGTTGGTTGAGAGTGTACCCCTCCTGTCATTGAGGTCATTAAAATGTTAAGTATCATTGGCACCAGTATTGGCACTGGGTATACAGACAGTTTAATATGTTTAGTGAATATTTTTTAAAAAAACAAGCGTAGCATGTTAAATTCCTGGGGGGGTAATTTTAACAAAACTTTTAAATTAAAGAGAAGTAATTAGACAACAGTTTTGTAAGTATTCTTCATGTAGTCTTAACTAGATAGTCTATTAAAATATATATGTGTGTGTGTACATACGTATATATATGCTATACCAGTAGTTTCCAGACTCACAAATTGGAAACCCTCAACTCTTCCCTCTCTTCTAACTTCCTATCTAGAATATGTGCACTTGCATCCATTACAGTTAGTCACTGGGTGTCCTGGAGAATTCAGAAGAAAATATTTTGAGAACGGAAGATATTTTTGTCCTGATATTCAACACCGGTTGCAACACATGGTTCCTAAACCTTTGGAGCTTATGTCACAAGAATTAAAAGTCAATGGATATGTAATACAGGCAATACTAAAATCTTAAGGAAGCTAGTAAATATAATTACAGACTGTAATTTTGCCACTTGAAGAATAAGCAGAAAAAATGATAGGCAATGAAATTAAAGGAAGACAGGAAATAACTAGAATGGGTTTAATATTTTACTTTTGAGGAGAATATGGCTAAGAAAATTCCTATTTTTTTAATAGAGTAAGGGTTGGTAGTATCATTCATATACATATATTTGATATAGATTGAAATTATTAAAAGCATTTTAGCATACTGTCTATTGTCACATTCTAAAAGTTTAGTGGTTTTATTGCTACAGCACCATACTTCAAATGTAATAACATTCTCTACTGCATATTTCAGTTCTTTGTCATATTTTTGGGTGTTGGGTTTTTGGGGGGGAGGGTATTCAGAACAGTCAGAATGCAATGTATCTTTGTAATACAAATCTACTTAAATACAAAGCACACACAAAAAATCCTTTTCTGTATTTGTTCTATATATAGCAAAAATTTAATATTTTGAGATAGGAACAATGAATTAAACATAGAGACTTATTAAGTAATTCCACCTTGTTTTTAGTTTCATTTCAGAAAGGAATACTTGTTTTAAATCAATTTTGTTAAACATTTTCCATCACACAGAATTCCAAGGCAAACATTTATAGAACCTTACGAAGTTGAAAGCTATTACAGGGATTTTTGTTGTTTCATTTCCTTTTTTCTTGCTTCATGAAGTTTCCATAAACAAGACTATATACTCTACAAGTATCTCTTCAAATAAATAAATTTGCAGTGCTACTCAAGACGAATTCAATTCTGAGGTAAACCATGCCTGACAATTATTTCCAGCTATTTGGTATACCATTTCTTTTCAATTTAAATTTCATTCTCAACAAAAATGTTTATGCAACAATGCACTCAAAATTTGATACCTTGTGAAAGACAGACACAATAAACAGTTTTATTTTCCTTACAGCTCCTTTTGGGAAGAAAAGAAAGGAACAACAGGAATCTGCAAAAATGGTGTATTATAGCACTAGCACTGTGGAGGTTCTAAAGCTGCTTTCATTCTCATGTCAGTGCTGTTTTAAAGGAAAGATGACCAGGTTGGCAGTCACCTCTCAAGTTTATGTTTTTAAAAAAGTGAACAGACCTGTCTGCTTTCCAAATGTGTTTTAAAATGTATGGTTACATTTCATAGATAAAGACCTCCTTTCAATTTACTAACTCAATATAGAGTGATACCAATTTTTAAACCTGCATCTCGTACAACAGGTAGGTCAGAATTTCTAGTTCAGTTTCTGTTGAGGGTAGTATAATGTAGAGGGTAAGGAAAATATAAACTTCTCAAATAGGATAAAAATACATACACTTCTTTGAAGATTTGGGGCTTTTCTAATAAAGAGAAAAAAGAAGAAAGATCATAGATAAATGTTCTGTACCATTAGTTCATTTCCCTTCTTCAAATATTCATAACCTAACACACTTCTCCACTGACCACTGTATCTTCAGCGTACCTGTGAACTTTCCTCAAGTGAGACATAAAACTTGTTTTCTATCCATGACCTTCATTGACTTTGGCTGGAATAACATCCAAGAAAAAAAAAAAAGAAAAAGATAATTCTATTGTTGTGACTATCATTACATAATAATTTTGCATTTATTTTAATGTTTTCTAACAAAACAATTAGATAGTATTGAAATCTATATATTATTTGACCTCTAACTGTATGAGAGACTTGTTTGTTTTCTTATAGGAAGCTAATCACAGAATATTTTTAAATGTATATCAATAGCATTTAGATTTTATACAGACTTAGAAATTTCTTTTTGTCTATCTATATTCATATATAACACACATCTTTGAACATGGGTGAATGAATACAGAGGCTAATTGTGTAATTTTGTATTATTTTGTTTGCTAGTGAAATAATTAACCTTGGGAAAGAAAAAGAAAAAAAAGAAAAAAGAGCCCATTGAGTTATAAGTCTTGGGAATTCTTATGACTTGAAGAATAAACTCTGCTTTGATTATCCTAATTTCCATGTACAGTTTTCTTGACAGATACTTACCTCACATCTATGAAATGATTTTATGAACACAGTGTTTAAGGTAAAGTTGGCTCTTGAAGGTAAGCACAAGCAAGGAAAAAAGTTTTGGGGTACAGTTTTTAGAAGTTGTGGTTCAGTTTTTAAATAAAGCAAAACTTCACTAATTTGCTTAGCAGTTTGTAGCAGATCTTTTGGGTTAAAAATGTGCGTGAGATATTTCACATTGCAGGATCAACTCAGGTAATCTATAATACCTTGTAATGGTAATATATATAACCAGAGACCATGTTTTTCAATTTCTTTATTTAATTGTTGTCCTAATAATGTTTTTGCTTTCTGTTCTCTACAGCATAAATTTCTGGTGGAAAAATATTTTTAGAGGACTATTAAAAAGCAATAAGTCCAGCCTTCTCTCTCTAGAGGACTGTATTATATCCTACAGAAGACTGGAAAACAGTTTGTCTTGTTGTTTGTTGTAAATATAAGTACTCACTTCCTTGGGAAGTTAGGTCATCTCTTTTTATGAACAATTACTTCCAGTTAAAAATATATATATATAATAAAAGAAGAAATAGAATGGATGTACTTAAAAGCAAGACTGAAATTTCTAATTACTAATTTGAAATGCTTCTATCCAAACTAATTACATAGAATTTCAAGGCCAAGCTTTAATTTTCTGATTAACTAAAGTCTTTACTATACTATTTTCTCATGTCTGCACTGGACCACACTAAACCCCAGGAGAATAGTTTACAATGAAACACTGTTATACATAAACAAAAATTGCCTTGTATAGTTCTTAAAACTGATTACATAGTGTACCTATTGTATACGAAGTGCCTGTCCAGTGGGCTCACTGGTGAAGAATTTTTCGGTATTTGCTTGTCACAGTAATCAAAAGGATGTTTGTACAAGCTGCAAAGCTCAACTTCTCAACTTTTTAAAGATGCTTTGCTTCCATTTAAAAGATTGTGGAGTTTATTTTCTTCCATATTTGACTTCTATTTATTCTTTACATATGCTTTTGGTTTAGTGATAAAAAGTATTTGGGCTGAATCTCACATTTTCTGTAACCTGTGTCAAGAACTGCTTTTACCTTTGCCATGCTGAATATATGGCAGAGTTAGAATCATTTAGTTGTGTACATTGTAATTATAATGATTTTTGGTGTCTGAACTTCCTAACAAGAGAAAAGTAGATACTTTCTTAATTTCTTTTCTTTTTTTTTTTTTTTTCTTTTTTTTTTTTTCTGTTAATTGGGATTATTATAACTACATAAATTTTCTAAAAAGTTAATTGAAGATTGCATAACTTTCTATAGCAGATAAATTTTTAAGCTGAAGAATTTCTATAATGTGTAACATAATGAAGTCAAATCTTTATCTCTTCAGACAGATGACAGCTTGCATTGTAAAGAATGCTGATTAAAGATGTAAAAAGCAAATCTGCATTAGCTGAAACACTTATATTTTCAATCAAGTTAGTTACAGGGGAAGAATAGCTGGACCTAGGGCAGAGGATTTAATTCAGAGATACTAATTTTTAAGAATATATAGCTTATATGTTCAAATAGCATAAAAATGAAAAATTAAGGCTTATACAGATGGGAAGAATCTTTCAACCACACTGAATTTTAATATAATATAAATCTTGAGTATAAGAGTTTTATATGAAACATTTAAGGCTCAATTTTTCTCCTGATCAATTTGATTAAGGAACTTGCATGCCTCATTTGCCAAATAACTTTAAACTCTGAAGAATCCCGATTTTCTCAGAATGATGTCTCCTTTTCATTCCCTGTCGTACTTAGCTATTCTCCAAAATGTTCCTTCTGCATGCATCACGTTCCACAAATTCTAACTGAACACTTCTTCTTTTGTTTGTTTGTTTGCATTTTAAACTAAAATGTACCTCACAGCATTTCCTACTTTGTTATGCGATAAATTTAATGGATTCTGTGATATTTAAATGTATATTTTGGTTTGGACTACTCTTGATTGCTTAGAACTGAAACCCACACTTTGTCAGAGAATACCTTTTTTTTTGTATTCTAGAAAAGGAATCTATTTTTCATTCTTTGTTGCAGTTGCCTGCAAAACCTAAAATATTAAGGCACTAAGGTGGTTATTCCAGTCATTAGACAAATAAAAAAACCACAATGAATTGGTTGGAGGAATAATTTAGAATATCAAACTGGTCCAAAATATACTTTTCCTATAGTTCCAAATATGGTCACATCACAATGGCATTAGCCAACTTTGTCCTGTGTTTGACATCCTCAAAGTAAAAAACATTTTTTTTCTAAACTCAGATGTGATTTACTGTATTTATTTTGTGCTTATTAACTCTTGTTCTATCACCAGCCACCACTGAGAAGAGACTGTCTTTGGCTATTCTTGTGATATTAAGCTGCCCTATTAGTCAACTACGTGCAGTAGTCAGTTCATCAATACCACCTTACCAAAAGGTGGAAAAAGTGTATCCTGTACAATATCTGTACTGCAGCTGTGCAACAATGCAGGCTTCCTCATTTTGCCTCATTCACTGGGGAATAAATGTCTCAGTCATGTCTGATCTCAGTTTTAATGAAGCATGTAAATGATGGTGATTTTGTTGTCATTGTTTGTTTGTTTGTTGTTTGTTTCATTTTGATTTTATGTTTGTTTGGGGTTTTTTTATGTTCACTTACAGAGTCCTGGAAGATCTTCAGAGGGGCATTTGATTTATATTAATTCACTGAAAATTTAAAAAGTCCTCAGTTTTCAAAATATGATTTCAAGCAGATTATTTTCATGACATAGAAAGAATTGTGTCTGTAGGCCCTAGAGGTGATACTGATCACTTGCAAAAATATTTATTAGTCTTAATGCAATCCATTTTAGGGTAAAGAAACTGAGCAATTACAAGTAAGTGCTACCTACTGTATAGTCCTTTTGGCACAAATAGTGGGACATACAAAAAAACCCCAAAGTACAAGCAAGAAATGTAAGAAGCTTTTGGCTCCTTGTCAGTCTTTGAAATTGATGTCTCACCTATTTAAATAATGAAAGACATTTAATCCACAAAGCTGCTTTGCTTTCAGAAATAGTGTACCTTTTAATGTTCTAAGAAATGTCTCAGAATATTCATTACATGTATGTTCTGATTTGAGTGAGAACAGAACTAATTCTGTTCAGCAATTTTACTTTTCAGCTCAGTTCTTTTAACTAACTGCACTGTCTGAAGTTAGCAGCCTGTTTTCACAGGCAGTGTCTGCTTCTAGCAGTGGTAACACCCCATGTTTAGAGTTAGTACCCAGGATTGGTGTGCAGACCAAGGCCACTGCTGGATCTTGTGTAACACATTGGGGAGTGCAGAAAGTAAAAGGCCCCACCTGCAGGGAGAGGTGACCCTAAACTGACCAATAAAGTCCCATAGAGGTCATATTCAGTATAAATCTGAGGGATAATGAGGGTCAAGGTCTCGCCTTCTTCTCTTCTTCAAAGGCCAGCATCCAAGGATGACTCTGTCCGTTCTGCCTTCGATCATGATCTGTGTGTTCCTGAATCCAGTATCAGAATTCAGCTCCTGAACACAGCTCCCATCTGCTCTGGGCCCAGCCTGCTCCACAGCATCAGTGGTTGCGGTGACATAATTGCCGCTTGGGGGTGATGGGTTTGATACTGGTTTTATATATACTTGTATATATTCACAGGGTCTTTCTGTTTTGTTTGTTTGTTGTCATTTTCATTAAATCTGTTCTAGTTTTCTAAACACTAAGTCTCTCTACTTTATTCCCTTTCTCTCTCCCTTTAAGGAGGGAGGTGAGTTAACAGAGAGCATATGTTACAGATCTAGTGGCCTGTCCTGACTCCAAACTGACACTCTATCTGTAGAAAATACTAGATGAACTTAGCAATTACACAGAGGTTATCATAATAACAGAAATCGGTAGATACAGTAAAATCCTAAGTCCACCATTACATCATACCTACAAGCAGAATTTGGGTTTGTAAATTAAAAAAATTATAAAACATATTTCCTGTACTTTTAGTGTATATTTTTGACTCTGTGAGGTATTTGATAGTAATTTGATTTGTACTGATATACGCCTTTCTTTTTAAAAGCAGTCAGATAACGTACAGATACTTAACCTTCCCTTCCCCTTCTCCATGCTAACTGACCCTGTATTTAATTTTATTTTATATTATTTCCAAAATATGCTGTCCTCTTCCTTTTTTGTTAGCTTTCACAATTTGATTGAACCAAAGAATTTTGATGTTCATCATGTTATAGTTTAAGTCAATCTCCATTTAAAGAAAACTCGGCTGGTTTACTTATTTTTTTATAAAAAAAAACCAAACAATGAAGTAAACAAAAAACTAACCATTGTCCCATTGTCTCATCTTGGCGCACCTACTTTCAAATTTATTAAAAATTGTAATTTACTTACACTTTGCACATTTTCTGCCTCAGAATCAGAAGTTGCATTATTTGTTTGGTTGTTGTTTGGTTTTCTTTTATGTTTGTTTGTGGTTTTGTTTGATTGTTGTTTTTTGTTTGGTTGATTTTTTCTGTGTTTGTTTGTTTTTTTTTTTATGCTAATATCTAACCATTGCAAAGTGTAAAAGGAAAATTCTTAGAAGACAATTAGATGCAGCCCAAATTCTGGTGTGTGCATGGTTTTGATTTCCTACTCCCTCCCATTCTATCTAGCAGAACAACAAAAAGTACTTAACTGTTAGGCGTAACAGCAATGCTTATGTTCAGCAAAATATTTATTAGGAGTGGTGACTCTTACCACTTTTAGATAGCATTTTACAAATGTATAATTGCCTTGTTTTCCTCTTAATAGTTTGTAACACTAACACTATTGACAACACAAACGTTTTCAGGTACCAGCTGAAGACACCTGTGGTTTCTCAATACAACCGGAATAGTTTCTCTAGGCATCTTTCCTGAGAGATCTACATAGTAGCTCTTTTAGAAATACTCTGCAGTAGCAAATGAGATGTTTCAGTAGTATTGCATTTTTTCCACTTAATGTTCTATGTTAATAATTGTCTATATATTTACTAAGCTACTATCTCAAAATAAAATTACAAAGAACATAGGTGTATCAGTTTAAGTAAAGATTTTTTCAGAAGAAATAATAAAAAGTAACTTTTCTTCTTTTTTTTTTTTTTTTTTCTTTTCCTGGATTGCTGGGTATACTTGAATCCAGCTGAGTTTTTAGCAGTGTATATGTTTTCCATTTAAGTTATTTTTTTTGTTACTTAGGTGCACAAATCTTGAACAAATCAATTAAGTATAATAAGAAACAAATTATTATATTTAATTTTTGTTTAATTGTATAATTTGCTTATATGATTTTGTAGTACTGAGAAATATTACCAAGCTGGTGGGTGATTTAGTCTAACATTTACCTGTCAGAAGCTCCATTTTGCATCCCCAATGTACTTTGTGTTCTGCTTACAGAGCTGATGGTCTACTCTCTTCATGCTGATGACAGTTAGCTATTCTTGCATGAGCTATGCCCAGAGGGACAAAGGGCAAGTGAATCTCCTTACTGTCTTGGAATTAAGGAGATTTCACCTGAAAGAAAAGACTTATATCAGTTTTTCTGATGTGTGGAGGTTTTTTCATCTCAACTTTATTCAAGATAACAAGCACAGAATATTAACTTTCCAGATCTTATGTGATGTCTCCTGTATTTTCAGCCCACTGGTCACTGGATTTATTCACTGACAGCTACTACTTTTTAAACAAAGTATACCCAGCAGCCTTCTTGTCACCTAAAAATCTCTGATTAGCATCCGTTTAATTAAAGCTGTACACATATTTCCAAGCCATTGCATGTTTACAGTATGATACACTTTCTGCAATAATATTAATTGAAATAATAATTTTAACTGAGTAATTGCAACTATCAAGCACTGGTAACTCAGTAATTTCTTTATTTCATCAGCATAAATATGTTCTATTTTGGTAAATTTGTATTCTTTCGTGTACTAAGATCATAGAAGATTATCTTAGAAAATAGATTGATTCTTAGACTCTAAGGCTCTTGCAATTTCATGTGATAGATCTCCTTCCTGTTTTGGCTTTGTAATCTTACTTAGTGTATAATAGAATAGCTTTTCTCTCTTCTAGCAGCAACCGATTTGAACTACATCTGCTGTTACTAATATTAATTCATTGACTCATGTAAGTCCACTAATAAAAATAAATATTACATATGAAAGGGATGTTTTGCATGTCTGAAATATGTGCATCAGAGGAAACATTTTAAAGTGTTGGGGTTTTTTTCAGGGATATTATGTTTTCATACATAGAGATAAATACACACATATGTATGGTTCATTTTGAGTAAATATTTTTATTGTGGCAAAATTGTAAATACCCTGTTGAGATGGAAATATATATACTATTCTGAAAAAGTATCTATGGCACACCGTTCTTTGATTTCTGATTCACAAAACTCACTAACTGATTTATTTTTGTCTTCAGACAAGGATGCACACAGATTTCAGCTCAATGTCTGGCTTGGATACTTTCTGATTAATCTCTTTCATCCATTTGTCCAAACTGACCTCACTTTGCAGGCAGAAAAGTAGCAATTCTGTATGATACTTGTGAAGGACACTGAATTTTGAATATTGTGAAATTCTATATAATGATAGGATAAAAGGCGCCTAATGCCCTTATTTCTTTCAATGATTGTTGGCTTGTTTAAAAAAACAAATGGTGGACTATTTCACATGTCCAAATGTCTTACGTAAGGCATGTATTAAAACTCAAAAGGTCACATAGTAAGATACTTAAGTATACTTGAAAATAGAGGGTGTTTGGACCATCTACTTTGCATTAATCTAACACTTAGATTCAAAAATTATAATATCCACATAGAGATTTTGCCATCCAAGCTGTAAATAAAAGTTTAGTTGAATGGATATCACAACTTAAAAAAAAAAATAATTATAATGATCTCAGCAATCACTAAGCAAATTTGAACAAATGCAGGAATTGTTCAGTAGAAGTCGATCTAAGAAATATGTGAATTCATAAATTCTAAGGTTATAAGTCTGAAAGGTAATAAAGAGAGGGATTGTGTATATGAGATGTCTACTTAAATCACTGAGTCTTGAAATATTTATATCTGGTTTTTTTTGCCTGCATAAGCAAGTCTAGTGAGTTCAGTGGGGTTACATATGCATAAATCCATTGTACTTATTATCTGTGAATAAATTTGCTGATTACATTGTTAATTACATTTGCTAACATTCTTTAGGTTTAGGGAGTTTTATAATCCTTAGAACAAAAAGAATACTTGCTTTAAATAGGAAAAAAATACTTATTTGTAAATATTGAAAAATCTTTAAAAATTTATGAATAATAATATGTCTCACATAAAGTTATTCTCCAATTAAAAATAAAAGTACTTGTACAATTATTAAATTAAAAATTACTTATTTTCAGAACTTTTCAATATTTTTATTGTAGGGAATGACTTCTCTGTCTGACTACAAATCATATTACTTTTCTTTCATGTTTCCCTGTATGCATTCAGTTACAAATTTTATAAAAATAAGCTATGGATGTAGTCTACCTGAATTCTACTATGTCTATGTAAGTATTAGAAAAATAGAAATTGATTGTAATGTTAACTGATTTGGTGTGATAGTGGCTTCATTAGTGGCTTGTAAAGGAATGAATGTAACCTCATAAAATTCATAGTCACATGCAGTGCAAATATGCATTACATATATGTGAAGTCACGTGTATCTAGGTCCATCTACACACACCAAGAATTAAAGCCCGTGATGTCTTTGTTCAGAATACTCACCAATCAGGCTGGTTTCAATTTTTAAAACAAAAGTTCAAGTAATTGTGCCACATGATCACCACTGAACACTATTCCATGCTGAACATTTGTACCTTTAAAGCTCATATCATATACTACTTGTGAGTATACAGCACCTTGTTTCTGATATAATACAGGAAGCACTAATGGTTAGTGCCGTCAGCATTCCTTAGTTGCCAAGGGAGGTGATCAGGTCTGAGAGCTCTTCCATGACAGAAGTCAACAATCTTCCCTTCATCAGTATTTGTCTTCTATGCTCCTCATCCTATCTCCTAAAAAAAACAGGGGTCTTCATCAGCTCCTGATGAGCATCTTTTTTATTAGTTTCCATCTTGTGTGTTGAAGGATTTTCTGCCTATTTGCAGTCCCTTGTGCTTATCTTGTTCTTTTTTCTTCAACTTGCAAATTCTGTTACTTGGTTTATTTACATTTTGCTCATGCCTCCGAAGAGCAAATCCACTGTATTTGCTCCTTTGACTATACTTTTTGACTATATTATGTTTGCCTATGCATTCCCAGTGTTAGAAAGTTGTTGTACATGTTGTTGCTTACATTTTTTTGATATGCTCATATCTGGGATCAAGGTAAGCTAATATTAACTGTATCTTGATTTATAAGTGTTATAAGTTTCTTCTTTGGCTGCACATGTAGTTGAAATGCCAGGGCTGAAAGGTGTTAAGTGCTCACAACAAAGTAACAAGACATGATATTATTCTATTAAAATCTAGGCACAGTTGTATAATGCCTTCCTCTGTAAACTGTGAAAATGAGGACAGACAGTTCCCTGAAAAATGAATTAGTGATCATTAGTACCTTTCATAAGGCCACCTATCATAATTTATGCATGGCTATTGAACTATGGGTTTCCTGCCCTAATATTAAATTAACTTTAGTGGAAAAGTGTTTGTTGAATAACAATATTCAGCCTTCTCAATTCAAGGCATTATTTTGAAATAAAAAAAACCTTTATATAGATGTCTAAATCTGAGCTAATAAACCAATGTAGATTTTCTAATAGACAGGAAGCTCCAGAGGAAATAGTTGTTTGTATCCAATATGTAACATTATTGATATCAAATATTTTCTGGAAGTGTCTGTTGGAGAGTCTACTGACTAAACATAAACATCTAGCCTTTTAAGATAGCTTAGGATTTTTTTAGATATCTGTGCAGGACCTGAAAATTTGGAACATGGTCTGTAGGAGACTCCTACTTTCTGAAATAGCAATTTGAAGTCAATAAGGATATTTCAGGGTGCATTAAATTACACTAGACACATGTTTTGGTGCACGAGCTGCTTTTCTTAAAGACAGAATCAGTTCCCCATACAGAGTTGTCTCTTACTCCTTGAGTCTTTACCTCATACCATTCACTTCAGCTTCAGTCCAACAGTGCACAAGCCTTACATAAGTTCTGTGGCATAATTTAAAATTTCATATAGATGCCTCACATATTCTGCTGCACCACAAAAGTGCCTGGACCTTATTTTCTGTGTACACTCGAACTGATCCTTAAGTAACTTGATATATCTTCCATGAGTAATCTTATGTGACTAGAATAGGGAAGGTGAATATCAGGTGAATCAATGATAATGATGTTTTACAAATATAAAAAAATATTTCTGAGTAATTTCCTAAATAAGAAACTATTAATTATTATATTACTAGCATGTAATACTATATATAAAACTATTTATATTTGCTTAGTTGAACTATGGGCCTACAGAAAAATCTTTAATATTTAATAGTTAGCATTCCTATAAATTTCTTCAATGTACTAATTATAAATAAACCTTTTGATATATATGACAAAGAAGCCCCATAACATTCCTGCTTTGCTTGTGAAATGTTTTACTAAAATAAAAATACAAATAAAAAAAATCATTATCTTCATTTATTTCTTCAGTTGAAAAAGACAACTCACAGGAAAATTCAGTCTTCTAAAATTAAATAAGAAACTATTTTTAAAAGGCTTTGCTGACTTACTGTATATGCGTGAATTATAGCCAATAACCTCAGTTCTCAAGGAAAGAGAAGAATTAGCAAAAGACAACACTAAACATTGTTACAATTCTCCTTTAGAGATTTTCAGGAAACCATTGTGCTCTCCAGATGTGTCTTGACTATAGCTGTTAAGATTTACTTTTTCAGGAATAGGGCTTAAATGTACCACTACGGTTTCTCTAATATGAGTTGTACATACCTTACAAGATCTCATATAAATCATAGAATTGTTAGGGTTGGAAGGGACCTTAAAGATCATCTAATTCCAACCCCCCTGCCATTGGCAGAGACACCTCCCACTAGAACAGGATGTTCAGAGCCATCGTGAGAAGTATTCTAACATGCTTGTTGTGGTTTTTTTTTTAGTTTGGTTTGGGTTGGGGTTTTTTATGACAAAAACATAGACCTCAGTAGCTAATAACATTATGTAATGTTATGTAATTCTTGAGAAAAATTATGTAATTCCTGAGAAGAATTAAAGAGTGTGAGAAGTTCCCTTTCTGGGAACACTTTGAAGTTTAGGAACTAGTAATGTGTACATGTCTACATATGAATTATTGAAATGATAACTTACTGACACCGGAGTGCATCTTTAAAGACTTCTTTAAATGCTTATGGAAGACAAATACAGGACAAATTTTTTCATCTCAAAACATGAAAGAATAAAGAAATCAAATTACATCACGGATGAGTAAGAACTTCTTTTCATAACAGTATGAATAATTTTTCAGTTCTGTAAAATGCAATTTGATTCAAATAATTTCAGTATGGTGTAGGATTAATTTGACATAATTACACTGCATTAAATTGAAATTAATTTTAAAAAATTTAGGAGCAGAATGTCTGAGTCCCTTAAGCTTCTTGTATACAAAAAAAACCCAACCAACCAAACAAACAAAAAAAATCCACAAAGGTATCTTCAAGGTATATTAAAGATGCAGGATAAATTGTGACAGAAAAGAATCTACAGATGCAACTGTAAAGATTTCCATGGTCTTTCATTCTGTTTTCTTTCTGCTCACATATAAAGAATCTAAAAGCAAAGGTCGGTCATGTTTTACAATAATCTCTACTAATAAAACACAGAATGTCTCCATGTGGAGGTAGGAACAACTAACTAAAGCTCCTTTAATTTGCATATCACTTGCTTTTGGTTTTGCCCATCTCTAGAAATGAAGAACAGAAAGATACCTGTATGGCATTCCTTATTTGTTAATCGAGTATTCATAATTTTTTTACATATACATATATATTTTCTTAATAGTATATTTGTATAATGATCAGACATTTTGTTCCAGATTCATCCTGTATAAGTAATTTTGGGTCCATAACCAAAGAACAGTATGTGTTTACACTGTCTGTTTATCTCACACCTTATCTGATTTGAGATACCTGATAGTTTTCACTGAATGTCAGTTAACTTGCCAGCTGGTTCCTGTCAATGAGAATTTGGTGTAGCATTGGAAAAATTGTTTCAGTATCCATTTTAGTATTCTAGTGTGTTTATACAAGTTTTACTTTCATTATCTATTTTTATTTACTTTCATTATCATTTCATAACCCAGCAAGCTTCCAAAACACTCTGTGCTATTCCCTTGCTGTAGAGACTGGAAATGTTATGAAAACACTTCACTGACAGTCTGCAACATTGTCCTTGTATGTTTTCAGATATTTTTTAGCTGAAGGAAACAAGAATAGTAATAACTCTATCATTACATACAAAAAGTAATACTTGAACTGTATGTAACATCAATGCATAATGCATTCTCCAAGTGATTTAGTCTATCTGCACTAAGTAGACAAGATCTCAGGAGGGGATACAACTGGAACGGTTGACCCAAATTGATGAGAGGGATATTTCATACCATATGAAATCAGTTAAACAAACAAACAAACAAACAAAAGGTAGAAAAAGGAGGACAGGGTGGGGCATCTACTTGTCCTCCCAGGCAACCAATACACATTTGTAGCCCTCCTTCCGGGAAAATGGAACAGACATTACCTGCTAATGGGAATTAGGGAATAAAACTGTTTTCTTTTGCTTCTGTGCATGCAGCCTTGCTTCACTTTTCATTAAACTGTCTTAATATATGAGTTTCATCATATTTTTCTTCCGCCTCGTCCAGCTGAGAGGAAAGGAAGGACTGATAGAGAGGCTTGGTAGGCACCTGGCGTCCAGCCAAGGTCAAACCACCACACCAGTCCATTCCAATTGGTCCAGAACTGGCCCCTTGTTTGATTCCCAAAGCAGATTAACCATCTACGGAAAGAGAGAATTAGTCATGTCAACATATTAGAGAGGCATCTAAATTCCAACCGCAGTCAATGGAGATCAATTAAGTATTATTACTGCAGCCGAGAGAGCTATTTAGCTCACCTTAATATACATGGCTCTGATCAGCACCCCAAACACTAAGACCTCTAATGGGAGCTTAGACACTTTGGAGTTTTTTACTAACATTTTCATGTTAGAATACTTCTGTAGTAGTAAGTTAAACAGGACCAGGATGTGAATTCAGGCACTTTTCCACAGTCATACATGCAGTTTCATGGTCTGCACGGTAGCAAACTTCTTTCTTTCCTGTGACAGACTTCCATTGTTCAAGACCCAAGAACTGCTCACAGAAAGAATAAACAAAGGGCAGGTAGCAACAGCAAGTATTAAAAAAAAAACTATCCCATTTTGGGAGGTATGAGCAAAAGCTGTATCACGTCATTTGTCACCTACATTGGAAAACAGGCCATCAGCAATTTTATCTCATTTCTAGTATAGACGCAATTTCTGGGCACATTTTTACCATCTTAAACTGGACATTTGACCATGCAATTTCGCTTTGAGCTTACCCACTTTTTGGGCTATAGTCTTTGTAAGACAAATTTTTTAAAAGCTTTAAGCACAGGATGTACTAAATCTAACAAATATTTGATCTCAGGATTTTTATTTTATTTATTTTATTTTATTTCATTAATACAAGCATTTTGAGTAGTCTGCTGATCTATTCATCTAGCTTATTTAACCTTTGGAAAGGCTTTTATTTTTATTTTGCTTTACTTTTACTCTAGGAAGAAAGGTTTTTTCTAAAAAACTTCAAATGGTTTACATCCAAAAGATGCCTAATTGTCTATGAAGACAGTTTAGAATAATAACTACAAATATAAGTATTTACTATGTAAAGAGCATAAATCAAATAATGATATGTCTTTTTGTCTTTCTCACAAGATTTTCATCCAATAGTCCATAAATGACTCAAACATCATACATCTTGCATCTTCATTTTCCTGAAATTCCCAAGACATTGATTTATTCCCTGTATTTTATCACTCAGAAATAATACATAGTATATGAAATAATGGGACACAGTATGGATAAAAGGAAGTAGCCCCTGTCATGTAGAACTAAAAACGTGATAAAGTTTATTATCTCCAGGAAAGCCTCATAAGGTTATGGTGCTCAGTAGATGATCCATATTACAATTAACATCCTCTAAAAATTTTCCAGGGTCAATGCTCCAACTCAATATTTCACATTGTTAATATCAGATACTTGGAAACCTATTCTGCTTAAATGGTGAGAAAAACACACAAGTGCTATCACTGTGAGAGTGGGTGTGGAAACTGGAGAAAGACCACACTATTTATAAATATGTCCTTCTATAATAAATTTGGCCTGAAGAGCTGTATTTAAAGCAGTATGTAACAGACAGCAAGTGAGCTAATGGCATAGGGGTCCTGTTCTTTTCGCTCTGTTTTATTGATGTACTTAGCACCAAGTCTGCTCTGTGACAGGACACAGGTACTGCTTTATGCCATCACTCCTACTGATCTGGGGAAGGTCTACAGCACACTCCATGTCCATTACTGTCTTCAGAGCACTCCAATATTATTTCAGACAGCCCTCTCAAAGAATAGATGTGATTAAAGAGCAATTTATTATATATTGCATAAAATACCACCTTTCCTTCAGTCCTGATCCATAAGCTCTCAGATCCTCATCCTTCCCCAGATGGACTCTATCTGGTCATTGATGTAGGGGTTGACATCCCCTCCTCTTCTCCCCTGACTGCCTTTCCTAAAGAGCTTGTATCCATCTATTGTTACTATTCAATCATGGGACCTATCCCATCACATCTCAGTGATGATGATAATGTCATAGCCCTGCATGCATGCACACATCTCTAATTTCTCCTGTTTGTTTCCCATGCTATGTGCATTAGTATAGAGGCATTTAAGTTGGGGCCCCATTGAAGCTCACTTATGGGCTTAGATTCCATTCTCAAGCATTCTCAAGCACTTCAGTTGATCTGCTACTGGTCTGTTATCCTTCTGCAGGCCCAGAGTATCTATTACTGGCACTGGCCTCAGAGTGGTAGCAGTGGAATGGATTGAGCATCCCCTACTATGTTAACTATAGTTCAAAACCCTCCTTACTAAACTGGTAAGCAGCAGACCCCTCTAGAGATTGGGTCAGGCTGGCAAATGGGTGCATTTATGTGTCTTAAAAGACAGTCACCCACTACTATCACTGTTCTTGGCTGCGTTTATCTTTATATGGGAAGGTGAGTGGGTTGCCTTATTTATCTCCAGTGACTTACATGATGAAGCATGTTTTTTTCTTTTCGACCTACAGTGCTGAGAATCTGTTCTGCATGGGCACCTTGTACTTTGAGGGAGGTTTCTTCCTCTTGATGGTTCTTGCTTTTAGCAGCTTCCATTCCTCTGCATTGATTTCCTCCCTCTTTTCTTCATGATCTCTCCGCTTCGCCTGATGCTCCTACGTGACGTCCACTCACTGCTTGTTTGCTGCGTTCCCGAAGGGCTTCTGTGTTGAGGGGGGTGTCTCGGCGAATGTCCGATGTCACGGTCACGCCTCGTTCAGATCTGCCGCCGGTGCTGCTGCTCCGCCCGGGCTGCCTCAGCAGCCGCCCACAGGCTGCCGGTCACTGGCGCAGACGAGCCGCTTTCCCGGCTTCACAAAGCCCCCAGAAGAGTCACTTTCTGGCCCTTTTCAACACGATTCCCTTGCCCAGTGCGGACTCTCCTCCACTGCAGCTGGTCTCCTGTGCGAGTGTCTGTGTCCTCTGTGTGTCTGTCTGGGATATGTGCTCAGTTCTGCTGGTGGGTGAACCTATAAATTAGGAAAGCAGCAGCCACCTTCCTCAGCTGAGAAAGACACCAGGGTCCCGAGGCACCAGGATGTGCTCCAGTGGCCGTGCAGGATGAGTCCCACACCAGAGCAGTTGCAGAGGTGGCCGCGTTCTTAACATCTGTTAACATAATCAACTTCCAATAGTGTTTCTTTCCCAACACAGGGTATGAAGAAAGCCTAAGATGATTCACGCAATTATGGATTATTAGCTCTTGTATGTCTAATGTTCAAAATAATTAATCTACCATAGATGGTCCCACAGAAAGGTCATTCTTCTTCCTGATATCGGTATGTTTCTCAGGGTTACTCTGTATCTCTCAGGTAACAGGAGAAATAAGTAGAGATATCTGGTAAGACTGTGAGGTATAATAAAACTACATACTGAAGCCAGAATTATCCTCATCACACAGCTCAGTCAGCATTTGCTTGTATGTTCTCACAGTGCATCTAAGCACCGTCACTCATCTACCTAGAAAAAGATGCTACCACCTCTTAATTTACTTGGCTATGGCTACAGGTATAAAACTTTCATTTGATTTTTGATTATTTTTTTTGTTTGTTTGTTAGTTTTGTTTTTTGGTTTTTTCTCCCTTGAAGCCTGATGGGAGATACAATTTAAAAAGACAGTGAGATGGATTAGACACACTTCTTGAGAAGGCAGGCACATACTGTCTAGATGAAATTGGAAGTAAAGGGCATATTGGGGCAAAATAGTGAAGTAATTTTTCGGAACGTCAGAAAACTTAAAATGGAATTGGACACTACTAGCATACTCACAGTGTAGGTTCTACAGTAGTTTACGTCATTCATTTAGTAGCTGTCGAGGTTTGTTTAATGTTTGCTCTCACCCAAAATTCTTCTCAGCACCATAAAAATGCAGGTCCACAGAATTCTGACATGCTTAAGTCTTAAACTTTTATGTACGTGATAGAGTTACTAGTTTGTCACCATCTTGTTTCTAAACATATGTTCAGTTCTCTGCTTTAAAACACAATGTAGTATTTTGCAGGCCTGGCCTAGCTATTCTGTCCAAAAAATGTGAAAACATAATGTATTGAATCTGTTCGAGCTGGAGTTAATTTTCCTCATAGCAGCCTTCCCAGTGCTGTGCTGTATGCTGAGAGCTACAAAGGTGTTAATAACACACCCATGTTGTGGTTACTGCTGGGCAGGGCTTGCACAGCAACAAAGATATTTTTCAGCATTCTCCCTGCAGTGGTATGGGGTGGACAAGATCTTGGAAGAGGACACAGCTGGGACAGCTGACCCAAACTGACTAAAGGGATATTCCATACTATATGATGTCAGCTGAACTATAAAAGCTAGGAAAACGAAAGGGGAGATGGGGCATCAGCTTGTCCTCTGGAGCAATCCCTATGTGTTTGGAGCTGTGCTTCCTGAAAAGGGCCAGGCATCACCTGATGATGGGAAATAGAGATGAAACCTTTGGTTTTTTTTTTCTTCTGCATACAGCATTGCTTTGCTTCTTCATCAAACTGCTTTTACCTTTTTTTTTAATCACAAATTTAATCTTATTTTTCTTCCCCCTGGTCCAGCTGTGGGGGGGTGAGGGTTGTGTGATAGAGCAACTCAGTGGGCACTTGGCATCCAGTCAAGGTCAAACCACCACACATACATAAGTTCTTCAATATGCCAGTGTTCTGTATTCCTGATTTCACTCTCCCTCTTTCAATTTTCTAACCCTCTCCTATGTAGCTTAGACCTTTCTTTATCTGTGTTTCGATTCCTTGTGTCTAACACATTTATCTACTTTTACTATTTTCCCCAAAGTGCCCATCAAGCCAGTGCATCTAGACTGCTTAAACAGCTACAGTAATATAAAATTATCTCAAAGGAAAATTAAAAAAACCTAAGCATGCCATATGGATGAGATTTATATAACCAAATATAGCTGTTTACACATGGAAATTATGTAAGGAGGATTATGTATTCCCAGTAATGAGACATACTGTAATTGACTGAAATTTGTTATCTGAGACACTTAATTGACAAAAGTTAGCTGTAAAATGTAAAATAAAATAAATATATTTATACTCAGATACTAGACAACTTTTAAGAATACATCTCAGTTTGCTGGGTGTAACTATGTATTTTTCATCAGATATATTGATTTTTCTACCAAATCATGCAGCCATATTTGTATGGATAAGAAAGCACAGTTACCAATTTCAATTTTACAAAAGATAAGCTTTTTTAGTGACAAAATTATCAGAAGAAGTTTAATATTAAGGATTGGGCATAAAGCTGCTAGAAGCATTTTTCTTTTTACTTCCTTTCTGTTGTCTATTATTAAAAAAACTTTAATGATGGAATTTTTGGTTATCTGCTTTAGTAGCATCACAAAATATTTTTAATCCATTCAAATTTATTCCTATTTTTATTTGATTGACCATAATCTTCAAAGAAAATCGGTTTAGATAAATAGATATATATCTGGGGAACAGGGAGATTTTTTTTTTTCCATTTTCATTTAAATCACCATATTGTTACAATTAAAATTGTTGAATAAAAATATGCTTCTTAAACAAAGAAAGAACGGAAGTTATAATTATTTTTTTGGATATATATTCTTAGACTTATTGTCACAGTATCTTTATTTGAAATATTTGCCTAATACTTCTGATCACCATATATTTAAGTGCTCAGAAAAATATCAAATTGGGGAATGATTTCAAAATAATTACTAAGCAATTTTTGTGTTTCAGAGGAAACATCTTAAATAAGAAGTATTTATCAAAAATCAGAATTTAAGAAATACAGTAGAAAGCAAGTAATGCAAAAAAAAACAATTGTGGGCTTTTATTGTGTCATTTTTGTGGGTTTTTTAATATATGGAACAACAGGCACGGTTAACTGTTAACAGTTAAGTTTGTCAGAATACTAACAGGTAATGGTCACTTATATTAATACTTCAGGACTTCAAGAGTATATTTTTTCTGAGAAAACTCAACCCATATCTAGGATAACTACCTTTTTTTTTCACTTCCTTTTACGTAAATAATAAGCAGTGTTGATGTTCCATATTGTAAAGTAAAGAATTAAATGTTAATTGTCAGAGTTTTTTCTAGTGTGGAATAATTTAGTGTGTTGTTGTCCCCTCCCCTTGTCCCCAGGTTTGCAATATTTCCCAATGAAATGCGAATCTAGTCATCAGCTAAAACCCTTGGAATATATATAGATATAGATATAGATATAGATATGTAAATTCCATGAGAAATCTTCCATTGGTGTGTTCTAAAGAAGAAAATAAGTCCTGCTTCATCTTTCAAAACTTGACATTAAGGTCTTAGACAGAAGAAGTGGATGAAAATAAAACCCTGAGGAGGACACCTAGGTTTCTCTTAAGCAACTGCATTTCTTGAGCTCTAGGTTATAATTCACTCAGCATGTTGTTTTTTTCTTGTGCCTCTGTTCTCAAGATACTTAACTTGTGAGTGATTAGATACATAATTAGTATCTCACTTAGAATGTATGCCATTTATGACTATATATGTGCAGAATTTGTCAGGGGTTTCAACAGTATGGTATGGTAGAACAACAGTTTGGACATACATGACTTAATTTGTTTCTAGATGAAATGAAAGATTGTATTTAATTATGTGAGATCTAAGAGAAAAATTAGTACTGTCAAAAGATGTGTATAAACAAATAAGGTAGTAATAAATCTGGCACATATATATGTTTACATTGTGTTATACTTAAAAAAATAAACATTCCCAATACAAAATTTGAGATGCTGTGAACTTCGAAACGTGAGGGATTTAATTTACTTAACTGATGACAGTTATGTTTAGCTTCTGTTACTGATATCAGCCTTAGTCATGATTATTATTTCGTTCAACAACTCTGACAGGGGTTTTGTTAACTTGTTTGTTTTATTTGGAGATTTGGTTTGTGTTTTGGTTTGGTTTGTTTTTTTTCAATGAGTAATGTGTTGTACAATTCTAAACTTTCATTTCTTCCTCTTCTACTCAAATAGCAAAGAAAATTAATATGGACAAAAATGACATAACAGATTTTTAAATTTGAGGTGTAATATATGGAGAAGGGAAAAAACAAAACAGAAAGGATCTTACCTTTAATCCTCAGAAATTTCTAAAATGCTTCTCAGACTAGTTGTGTATTAAAATTGCCCACCTTTAAATGTTTATCTTATTGGCAATAAAAAGATCACTGAGAAGGATGTCTTAGTAAATAGTAAGTTAATCATGAGACAACAGGGTACCTTTGTGGCCAAGAAGGTCAATGGTATCCTGGGGTGCCTTAAGAAGACCGTGGCTAGCAGGTCAAGGGAGGTCATCCTCTCTCTCTATTCTGCCCTCATGAGGCTGAATCTGGAATACTTCAACCAGTTCTGGGCTTTGCCATTCAAGAGAGACAAGGAACTACTGGAGACAGTCCAGATGAGGACAGTGGAGATAATTGGGGAATGGAGCATCTCTCTCAGAAGGAAAGGTTAGCAGAGCTGGGACTATTTACCCTGGAGAAGAGACAACTGAGAAGACACTTCATCAGTGTCTACAAATATCTAAAGGGTAGGTGAAAGGAGGATGGAGACAGACTCTTTTCAGTGGTGCTCAGTGACAGGACAAGGGGCAGTGGGTGTAAGCTGGAACACGGGAGTTTTCATAAAAATACGAGGAAAAACTTCTTTACTGTGAGAGTGACGAAGCACTGGAACAGGCTGCCCACAGTTGTTGTGGAGTCTCCTTTTCTGGAGATATTCCAAACCTGCCTGGATGGGATCCTGTTTAATGTGCTCTAGGCAAACCTGCTCTGGTAGGGGAGTTGGACTGGATGATCTCTAGAGCTCCCTTCCAACTCCAGCAATTCTGTGATTTTTGTGTTATGAACATGATATATGACAGAATGCTTTTAAGGGTGTAAACCATAACCGTTGTGCTAACCAACAGAGAAAACACAAGGTTTTTCATTCCTAAAATAATTGTCAGTTATATGGGAAAGAGTAGCATATTTGGCCAATTCTACTTAGTTACTTTTGATAGTAATCAAAAAGAAAAAAATAAAATTATTTGGCAAGTAAGTGTTCTTCTTTCTAGACAGGTTTCTCACCGAAAGACTTTCCAGGATCTTTGTAGTAGCATTTTCTTCATTGTTACTGATAAATAATTGGCCAATACCTTGAAGTGTCTGTCCCTCATGGAGTAAATTTTAACAATATAATGTTATTCCAGTTACTATGATGTATTTTCTGCTGATTTATACCAATAAATTTGGCTCTGTGTTTTTAAATAGTTTTATGGCAGCCTTCCCAGAGCAGATGTCTGTCAGCAGGAGTAAAATCTGCCTTGGAAATGCAGGGGGGTGGGGGAGAATAAATAAAAAATAATAATAAAAAAATAATCAGAGCACCTAGCTAAAATCAATTAACAACAGTCTACGACTTTTCTGAAAACAAGTAAAAAAATATTATAATAAAAAAAGGGCTTCTTCAAATACATTGCTGACAAAACTAACTCTAGGGGCAATGTAGGCCCACTTGATGAATGATATGAGTGCCCTGGTGACAGAGGATATAGAGAAGGTGGAGTTACTGAATGTATTCATTGCCTCTGTCTATACTGCTGGAGAATGTCCTTGGGAGCCCCAGACCACTGCTGCCCCAGAGGAGGTCAAGATAGATTTCGTTGGTTGATGAGGACTGGGTCAGGGATCAGATGAGTAATTTGGTTGTACAGAAGTCCATGGGCCCCGATGGGATGGGATGCACCCACGAGTGCAGGGAGCTGGTGGAAGTCATTTCTAGACCATTCTCCATGATCTTTAGTAAGTCATGGAGAACCGGAGAGGTGCCTGAGGGCTGGAAGAAAGCCGGTGTCACTCCAGTCTTCAAAAAGGGCAAAAACGAGGACCTAACTACAGACCAGTCAGCCTCACCTCCATCCCTGGAAAGGTGATGGAACAACTTATCCTTGGCACTGTGTCCAGCCATTTCAAAGACAAGGGTCATAAGGAGCAGTCACATGGTTTTACCAAGGGGAAGTCATGTTTGACTAACCTGATAGCCTTCTATGAAGAAATAACCAGGTGGATAGATAATGATAGTGCAGTGGATGTGGTTTATCTTGATTTCAGTAAAGCATTTGACACCATCTACCACAGCATCCTTGCAGCTAAACTGAGGAAGTGTGCTCTGGATGATCAAGCAGTGAGGTGGATTGTGAACTGGTTGAAAGAAAGAAGTCAGAGAGTTGTCGTTAATGGGGCAGAGTCTAGTTGGAGGCCTGTATCTAGTAGAGTCCTTCAGGGGTCAGTACTGGAGACAATACTATTCAATATATTCATCAATGACCCGAATGAACAGAACAGAGTGCACTGTCAGCAAGTTTGCTGATGATACAAAGCTGGGAGGAGTGGCTGAGAAACCAGAAGGCTGTCCTGCTGTTCAGTGAGACCTAGACAGGCTGGAGAGTTGGACAGGGAGAAATTGAATGAAATACAACATGGGCAAGTGTAGAGTTTTGCACCTGGGAAAGAATAACCCCATGTACCAGTACAGGCTGGGGACTGACTTGCTAGAGAGTAGCAGAGGGGAACGAGACCTGCAGCTCTTGGTGGACAGCAGGATGACCATGAGACAGCAATGTGCTCTTGTGGCCAAGAAGGACAATGGCATCCTGAAGTGTATTAGAAGACATGTGGTTAGTACGTCAAGAGAGGTTCTCCTCCCTTTTTACTCTGCCCTGGTGAGACCGCCTCTGGAATATTGTGTTCAGTTCTGGGCCCCTCAGTTCAAGAAGGACAAGGAATTGCTCGAAAGAGTCCAGCGCAGAGCCACAAAGATGATTAAAGGAGTGGAGCATCTCTCTTAAGCTGAAAGGCTGAGGGAGCTGGGTCTCTTTAGCTTGGAGAAGAGGACACTGAGGGGTGACCTCATTAATGTTTATAAATATGTGAAGGGTGAGTTCCAGGAGGATGGAGCCAGGCTCTTCTCTGTTATGTCCAATGTTAGGACAAGAGGCAATGGGTACGAGCTGGAGAATAAGAGGTTCCACAGAAACATAAGGAAAAGCTTTTTCACAGTGAGGGTAACAGAGCAGTGGAACAGGCTGCCCAGAGGGGTTGTGGAGTCTCCTTCTTGGGAGACATTTAAAACCCACCCGGACACATCTCTATCAATTACAAAGAAAAATAAAACCACATTTGAAGATTATATCTTACAGTACACAGCAATCTGAGAGAAAATTAGTTACATAAGTATGTATTGAAAATCTGTTATTTAAAGAAAGCATATGGAATTACAAAATAATCACAAAGATTATGTTGTAGTATAATTATACTACTACTAATACAAACTACAATTACTGTTGCTACTACGACCACCAATAATAAAGGCTATTCTGGTATGAGTAGTTTCTAACATAGTTTGCCCAGTCAATAAAGAGTCTTTAAGCAGATTAATAAAGTTTGTAAAACCAATCATGTTTGGTGTTTCCCTTCACACAGCAAGACAGGGTACAAAAGTTTTTAGCAGGACAGCAGCTTTTCTCACAGGCAACAAGTGGTTGCCTGTGGTCTTTTTACACTTAAAATTGAAAAAATTTCCTCAGAATGATTTAACTTCTGCTGAATCAGGCACCTGATATTAATTCAGCAAGCATATATTGAATAAATATTTTTTTTTATTTCAAAACTAGATGAAGTACTCAAACCGAACTTATTTAATTGAAGAAGCAAAAAAATTCCTGAAATGGGTAAGTATGTCAAGGACATTTTACGACACCTTCTTGTACACCTAAAAAGAAGTGGTTGTTTCATTTTCACATGTGATGGAGTTTTTTTTACGGATCAATATTTTAATAATGTCACTGAGGCCTGAAACAGTACAACAAAAGAAGCTTTACATCTGTGGCTAAATTGAATCATTATTGACTGAATAATGGGAATGGGTTTTTTTCCTACATCACTGTTCATCAGAAGTTTCACACTGACTACAATTGACATGTCTTTGGTGAATAAAAGATCTTTGAAAATATAGTGGTATAAATGAAAAAAAAAAGGAAAGCAAACCATGAAGAAGGAAAACCTGTGGCTTATGTACTTGCAAAAGTACAGGTTCAGAAGTACTAAAACTGGTAAGATGTTTTGCTTAGAAAAGAAATACCATGGTTAAAGAATATTAGAAGTACAAAAATATGTTTCAATAGTTTCAAAAATGCATTTAAAAAAGCAATTAAGGAAAGATAAATGAGATATTAATAACTTTAGAGTATATATTTTTTAAAAAAACCTTTTTCACAGAGCAAAGTATTTTCTTAAATCAAAAATGAAAATGTTTCCTGTATTCTCTTCCAAACATGAAAAAAAGAGAATTTATGTTAATACCTAGACATCTTGGTTTATGTAAATTCAGCAATTGAATCAAGAAAAAAAATGTCATAATGATTTACTAGTAATTCCATAGTATATGAATAAGAGATTTCAAGTTCACAGAACCACAGAATCACTGAATGGTAGGAGCTGAAAGGGACCACTGGAGTTCATCTAGTCCAACCTCCCCACTAAAACAGGTTTGCCTAGAGCACTTTACACAGAATCACATCTAGGCGAATTTTGAGTATGTCCAGAGAAGGAGACTCCACAACTGCCCTGGGCAGTGTATGTTCCAGTTCTCTGTCATCCTCAGAGTATATCCTTATATTTAGGTGAAACTTCCTGTGTTTCAATTTGTGCCTGTTGCCCTTTGTCATATTACTGAAAACCACTGAAAGACTGGCCCCATCCTCTAGACACCCTTTAGATATTGCTAAGTCCCCTCTCAGTCTTCACTTCTCCACGCTGAACAGACTCAGGTCTCTCAGACTTTCCTCATCAGAGAAATGTTTCAGTCCCCTAATCATCTTTGTAGCCCTCCACTGGACTCTGCCCAGTAGTTCCCCATCTCTCTTGAAATGGGGAGCCCATAACTGGACACTATACTCCAGATGTGGTCTCAGTAAGGCAGAGTAGAGGGGGAAGAGAGCCTCTCTTGACCGGCTGGTCACACTCTTCTTAAGGCACCCCAGGATACTATTGCACTTCTTGGCTTCCAGAGCACAATACTGACTCATGGTTGACTTATCCACCAGGACTCCCAGGTCCTCCATGGAACTTTTTCTAGAAGGTCAACCCCTAACCTTCTACATACCGAGGGAAAAAATTCTTACATACTTCATGTAATTTCTCTCTCTGAAGTAATCCTGTAACACCTCAATGCTCGGAATAAGAGTTTTCTTTCTCCTGTAATGAAAGTTTGCTCTAAAATGCAGTTTGAGAAAAAATGCAAGAAAGCCTTTCCTTCAATAAAACATGAAGATATGGGATAAACTTAAGTAGATTTGTACATCTTAAGGTGAGTAGAAATCACATAAGTATTCATTTCAAGTATTTTTTTTTTCCTGCAAGCAGATGTTACAGTTTCCTCAGAAGATAATTTACAGGATGTACTTCAGGAAGTTATAAGGACTTCTTTTAGTCTTCAGGTCATGATTGCCCCATAGTCTCAGCTGGAAAGCTCTTCTGTCTTTAATCCTTTCACAGTTACAGCTAGGAAGTCACATTTTCACATCTGATTTAAATTTCTGTGTTCTAGTTACTTTTGAAACTTGCTATGACCTTGTCAGAGATCTGTAGAACTTTTTGCAATGCAACTTTACTGAACTTAATTTAAAGTATTCAAGTTATCCCTCTAACAATCTTCCAAACCTCAGCTAACATAACTTCATCCTGTAATGGATTCATGCTGGGTTTTATGATCCTTGTTTGGATACTTTAGCATTTTGACTTCTTGAAGTATAGAAACAACTTCCTACAATATCATTTCAACCTTTAATAAAACTTTGAATGACACTGGAATGAGAAATCAGAAGTAATTTCTAGTGAAATTTTCTGTGAATTACTGCAGTTTGAGATTAGTTAAAATACTCTTTGTTTTTAAGGCTGTGGCAAGAAACAAAAACATATGCAGTAGAAAAGCTCAAACTATATCAACAAAGACTTTTTTAAATCCACCGTTCCTACAATGAAGTAAATAAAAATGGTATAGTTAGATCAAGTTTCTATAGAACAATTCAACCAATGTATTTTTAGCAACAGATTTCTTGTTATCACTCTGGTTTAACCAACTTAGTATTTTGTCCAGGACAGAAACATTGTAGTCTCAAGTGGTATGCTTTCTTGTTCTAAAAAATATCAGAGTTTTGTTGAAAATATTTAAATATTTATAAAACTTGTGACTTGTCAAGATTTTTTTAGAAGTTTTACACAATAGTGACAAAAAATCCATAGCTAGGGCTACTGCGATCTTGGATGAAGATTATTTAAACTCATAGGTTTAAAAATGGACAGTTTTAGCAAATGCTGCTATCATTAGCTACATTTGTGTGCAAGCCTGAAGATAATAAATTCCTTACAAGGACAATTAAAATTACATGCTGACTTTTTGCCTTCACTCTTAGAAGGAACAGAATAAATCCTGGTCTTATGAAGCTTATATTAAAATACAATTATTGTGACAAATAATGGTCAGTGAGCTAAGATTTTGATTTTTTATCTGAAGTCTGTTGTGAAATTGCTTAGTAAGTATATAAGAACCCCTCACCTATCACTGTTTTAAAGCAGGCTAAAATTCAAAATATGTTCACTGAGCTTTTATCTGTTTTGTACACATTGTCTCCAAGTGATTGACATCACAGGCCATGATAATAATTGTTTTATTACTTCCACTTTCATTCCATTTTTTCCCCCTCAGTTTCTCATAGCACTTATCACAATCCCATACTTAAAATCTCCAAGCCAACCTTTTGTCCTTTCTTTCTTCAAAATTCCCTTTCCCATGTTAAGAGAAGCAAACCAGGGGAGACATTGAATACAACATTTTTTATTAGAACATTTTTTATTAATTAAGCTCTTCTTCTTAAGTGCAGATAACTGTTTGTAAAGCTCATTCTCATATGCCTTCCCATAGTACCCTCAGACACGCATAGATGCATACACACAATTATAAGTTGTTACTCGGTTGGAGCAGCAGCTGTCAGGTCAGCCATACCTGTTTACACAGAAGCAAAGGGTCACATAATGTCTGCTTGTGTGGTATAAGAAAGTCCTTGAAGAACATCCTTGACACCTTTCATTACATGTTTATATAAGCATCCTTTGAAGTACTTCTCTGAATATAACAGCCACCACCTTCTTGGATGTAGTCTGAATTACACAAATCTATTGTTGATGCTGGTGTTCACTGGTGGCCTTGGGTAGAGGCAACAAGAGATGTTATGAGTTCACCTGTTCTTGTGGACTCAGCAGGACTGTTAGTATCAAGAGCTCATCAGGTATTAAAGGCATTCACATGCTAACTCTCAGCACATATTTTGCCACTTTTTGTCTACTATTTTCTGGTAGGTATTTTTCCATCTGCATATATTGGCACCAGTAGAACCCATCCCCAAAAACTCATCCAGAAGGGACTCTTATGATGAACACCCACAGCCTACCAATACTAACGTTTTGGACAAGTTTGCAGGTGTTAAACACAAGTGTTTCTCCTACACTGAGTATTGTCATATGCGAAATATCTCCTTCCTCCCCTGGTGTTACATAAGCTTCACTCATAATGACTCATAATTCTGTGTATGTTTAACACACCATCAGCATTTATCTACCCTACTTTTAACTGCCTCTTGCCCTTGGCAACTGTTTTTCATAAAGCTGTGGACTTCAATTAATTTTTGCATCTCCTATTAAAAAAAGAAAAAACTTTCCCTCTCTTTTTGCAAAAGCTGTGAGGGGCTGCTCTTCTCCCTGTCAGGGAAGGCAGGGAGAGAGAAAAATCTTCAATCCCAGTATGACATAGGAGTTCTTACTTCACTACCAAATATTTTTACTTCATTGTTACTTAACTATGATACCAATCAAAATGAAATGCATATAACTTGTGAAAATTAATAACTATGTGACAACATTCCAGGGCTCAATGTTGAAGCTGGCTGACTATAAGTGACAGTAGTTCCTAACTACCAGTGGTGAACTGTCTGTGGTTTTGGCTTCTGTAGCAGCATTTAAAATCTAATCCTGTCATTAGGGGAGGCCTGTTTTGGAGGTTTTATTATAAACACAGGTTTCCCAGGGATCATAGATTCACAGAATCACTATGGTTGGAAAAGATCCTTAAGATCATCAAGTTCAACCGTTATCTAACTCTGCCAGGGCCACTACTACACAATATCCTTAAGGATCATATGTAGATGGCTTTTAAATACATCCAGGGGTGTCAATTCAACCACTTCCCTCAGCATCCTGTTCCAGTCCTTGATAACCCTTTTGGTATAGAAGTTTTTCCTAATGTCTAACCTAAACCGCCCCTGGCGTAACTTGTTGCCATTTCCTCTTGTCCTGTCAGTTGTGACTTGTGAGGAAAGACTGACCCACGTCACTACAGCCTCCTTTCAGGTAGTTGTAGAGAGCAATAAAGTCTCCCCTCAGTCTCCTTTTCTTCAGACTAAGCAAGCCCAGCTGCATTAGTCACGCCCCCTAAGACTTATTCTCAAGACCCTTTATGAGATTAGTTTCCCTTCTCTAAACCCACTCCAGCACCTCAATGACTTTCTTATACTGCAGTGCCCAAAACTGAACACAGCACTTTTCTTCAGCTTTACCTTTAAAAGTGAAGCAAGAGAAATTTGCACCAATCATAATAAAGGTATTTATGACTAGAGTCACTCAATCTCCACCCTGAAGATAAAAAAAAATATTATAATAATGCTTTAAGTAAGGGGATGTCAGGGAAGACATCATTGTGGAAAAGTCAGGGTGGATACTACCACTGATCTGAATCCTGGGATCAGTTGACAGGCTGAACCTCGCTTCCTCCCCATAGGGATGCCTGTGCATAAGATCCAGATTTTCTGAGTATATTCCCAGGAAACTTAGAAATTTTACAGAGCTGCTCTTTAAATTAAAACATTTAGTATACCTGCACATGCTTTGCAGACGGTGTATTTATCACCAGCAATCCATAAGAACTTGTATTTCTGTTGCTTTTTAATAAACTGCACTCTTCATGCTGCTAGTCACAGGGGTTCTCTCACTGGGCTCCTTTCTGGCTGTGTAAGCGTGACGAGAATCGAGGAGTGCAGTACGCTGTTAGTGAATCTGGAGCTGTGAGAGTTCAGATAGACTGAACGTGACTGGACTAACAGTGACAAATTGGACATCGATCAGCATCTAAACCTAGCTGCCCCCAGCCCCTCTGATATCTGAGGACCAGCTGCAGCACAAGGGGGTTTATTTTCTGACAAATTCCTTTACCCTTTCATGCGACACAAGGGGACAATCACTTCTCTAGTCCTGCTGGACACACTATTCCCAGTGCAGGCCAGAATGCTGTTGTTCTTCTTGGCCACTTGGGCACATCGCTGGCTCATGTTCAGCCAGCTGTCAATCAACACCCCCAGGTCACTTTCTGCCAAGCAACTTTCAGCCACACCTCCCCAAGCCTGTAGCATTTCCTGGGGTTGTTGTGGCCCAAGTACTGGACTCATCACTTGGCCTTGTTGAAGCCCATATAACTGACCTCAGCCCATTGGTCTAGCCTGTCCAGGTCTCTCTGAAGAGCCTTCTTATGGTTGAGCAGATTAACATTCAGACCTAACGTGCTGTCATCTGCAAACTTACTGAAGGTGCATTCTATCTCCTAATCAAGATCTTTGATAAAGATATTAAACAACAATGGCCTCATCACTGATCCTTGGGGAACACCACTTGTAACTGGCTGCCAACTGAATTAACTCGATTCACCACTACTCTTTCATGTGAGTATGAAATACTTGGAGACAGTGTTAAAGAGTATACATCAATATATACTAACTTGGTGTCATATATTTACAGATGAAGAATACCTTTTGTATCTGTGTCTTCAGCCATGGTTTATTTGCCTTATGTTCCCAGTTGCCATGTATAGAGCAGGATCCCCAGCTATATCTCATTACACACTGTACACTGAAGTATTATCACTCCCATCATTTGCCACTAATATCAATGAATGAAAAAGACTGTGACTACCATCTAAAAACAGATTCAATATTTCTATACATCTAGTACAGCATTATTGGGTAGAGAATGCACTGTTATCAGAAACTAAATACTGGCTTCAAAGGTACATCTCTCTGACACCTTAGTAAGTCCCTTGAATAGTGTTAGGAATGATTCCTTTAGGGAGGCATACAGTTTATTACAGGGGTTCTCAGTTAGATTATAGTGTTGATTCTGCATTTAATTTTTAAAATGTAATAGTTAAGGAAAAAAAAATATATAAATTTTCAAAAGTTCCAGAATCTTGTCAGGATTACGTGGATCACTTCAGCTTCCCCTGGGAGCATAATTTAACTCTGCGAGCAGCTTTATAAACCTGGTGAGGATAAAGGCAGACACCTTTACTCTCTTATTGATTTGCTCTAGGCGGATATTTGTCTCCATTGTTACAATGAAAAATACATAGACAAAATGCACTATCTGTTATAGAAATACACTGATATTTCATGTTTCTAGCATTTATCATGGCCACTCCTATCTTTATACACAGTCACAGGAATACTTTGTACATACATTCTGTTTCATGACAGGATTTTTGGTTGCTGTTTCCAAGGTTTCTATAGAAATTGAAGAAAAATCAATTTCTTCCTTTGTTCTACCTGCTAAGTAGACCGACTTTTAATTTGCAATTAAATATTTTTGGGGTATGATTTTTTTAATAGTCTGACAATTAATGAAAATTTGTCAGAGTACAGCTTCTAGCCAATTGCATTCTGCATTTAAGAGGGACATACTGAAAATAGCAACACAGAAATGATGCATACTATTTTTAAGCTATTAAACAAGAAAACTATAATTTTTACATGCCAGCAACTGCACAGATTTTAACTATTTCCAATATTGAGCTTTCTCCTAGCTGAATTCATGTTTCCTTCAGTCATTAGCTTTTTTTATCTCTGAAATAGACAATATTTTTAATTCAATACTCAGCAATACTGTGGAAATATTGATCTTCAATCAACTGCGGAACCAGTTATTTTGCTTAAAATGCATGTTTACTGAACTGCAAACACAGCAGTATTAAAGGCATATATAGGAATCGTTTCTACCACAACAAAAAAAATCATAAAAAGCACTTAATTGAAAGGGCTTTGGCTGTGTTATATTCTAACAATGATTTCAACCAAAGGCAGTTATGAAGTAAGTTGTTTAATTTTCTGTTCATTTCCCTCCTTTTTTTTTTTTTTCATAGAAAATATATTACTGTGAGAAATGTTCCTCTACTAATGTCATCTTAATTTTGCTTTAAGTAGGATAAGCTGATTAATAAAATTGAAATGTCTCTGAAAACTTATTCACCTTGACAAGGAGGAGTATTTCACAAGCACTTCTTTATTAGGAATCCAAATTTGCAGAACTTTTAAAAAACTTCTGGAAATTGACATTTGGGGAATTAGCCAAGTCCCTTCTCATCAATAAGGTCTGTTTGACATTATTTGACTTGTTACATTATTAAGGACTATGTTTAGATTTAATAGGTACATCTCTGTCAAAAATTAGTAGAAGGTGTTACTGTTTATTCTAGAGATTAATTAAATTTGATCACAAGTGGAGGTGCATAAAATGTGGAAAAGACCTCTGTAACTTATAAGGAATTAAAATCAAAAGAGTTCTGTAGAAATGGTGCTGAAATATAGATTTTACAGAGAAAAAAAATACAATTTGATTAAAAGAACACGCAAATAGAAAGTGTTAATTTGTGAATAGCAAGACATTAAGTATCAGTGACATCAAATATAAAATGCACTTCAAAATTTGTCATCAAAGCAGATAACCCTACATTGTAATTTAATTCAGAGTAACACAACATAAAAAGCCTAAAAGTAATAAAAGGGTTGACTTTCAAAGATGTGACTAACAATTGAATACCTTATTACCCATCATCAATTTACAAATGACATTATCATTCTCATAAAGGATCTCTGAATAAAGAATGGTTTCGTTACTTGTTTCTACACATACAAATCATTCCAAATTGTTTTCGGCATACAAAACTAACTTGAGTTACAATCCAAAACTATTTCTCACATGCTGAGATAAAACTTTCTATATATTAAACTTTTTTTTTGTCAAGCTGCATGCTCCGAAACTAGACATTAACAGTAACTATGCATAAGGACATTTAATCACACATCACAAGTGACACGTGAACTAGAGGATTCAACTAATTCAGGTGGGGAATATTAATACTGTAGTGACAGAATAGGTAAAGACACAGGAACTTCTATGTACATTTAGGCTCTGCAGGGATTACAGTACCAGGGGAACACACTGTACTCCCACCACTGTCCAGCCTACAAATGTCTGTTTCCCAAGGGCTATTCAACTCTATCACTTCACTATCCAATACAAGCCATATATTAAAAATGAAATTAAGTCCATAATAACTATTGAATGACATAATAAGTCACTGAATGTTATACTGAATTCAATCACTCTTTTTCTTCCTGGTTAAAGTTCAGTAGTTTTGTCTATGGTGTTGGCAGCAAGGCAGTGCCATTGTGGCCAGGAAGGCCAATGGTATCCTGGGGTGCATAAAGAAGAGTGTGGCCAGCAGGTTAAGGGAGGTTCTCCTCCCCCTCTGCTCTGCCCTAATGAGAACACATCTGGAGTATTGTGTTCAGTTCTGGTCTCCCCAGTCCAAGAGGGACAGTTAAATACTAGAAAGAATCCAACAGAGAGCTACAAAGATGAAGGGACTGGAACATCTCTCTTATGAGAAAAGGCTGAGAGCCCTGGGGATGTTTAGCCTGGAAAAGAGAAGACTGAGAGGGGATCTTATTAATGTTTACAAATATCTGAAGGGTGTGTGTCAAGTAAAAGTGGACAATCTCTTTTCAGTTGTGCCCCGTGATAGGATGACAGTTAATGGTAGCAAGGTGAAACACAGGAAGTTCCACCTCGACATGAGGAAAAAATTGTTTACTGTGCAAGTGACAGAACACCAGAACATGCTGGCCAGAGAGTTTGTGGAGTCACTTTCTCTGGAGACTTTCAAGACCTGCCTGGATCTGTTCCTGTGTGGCCTGACCTAGGTGTTCCTGCTTTGGCAGGGGGGTTGGATTTGTTGACCTCCGGAAGTCCCTTCCTATCCCTACCATTCTATGACTCTGTAATTTCCTGATGTTAAGGGTGCTTAGTTATCTTTAAATTAAAACCAACTAAACAAACAACTGAAAATAAAACAATGGAGCATAGTATTCGATTTGGTACTGAGGTATTACTACTATAATCTCAGAGAAGACAATATGCACAACATTGTTCATTTTCTTTAACTATATTTTTTAGCTTCTATCTCAGAGTCACTGAAAATAAAATATTCTATTGTTATTTAATGAAATATTTTTAATATCTGTGGTTATTGGTGAACATAAATCAGGAATCTTAGATCCTAAGAATACCTTTGTATCATGGAGAAGTAATTTGATGATTCTTTTAAGCAGTTCCCCCCCCCGAATATAAAAAACCTTACTATGTGAAGTGCAACTTAAATAGAATTTCAGTAACTAAATCGAAGACTGAGGTTCCAGAAAATGACTGCTTGAGAATGTACATGTTGTACATTATTGTAGATAATTTTACTAAACTTTTAAAATTTGTACCCTAGTTTTTGTCATTTTCCCTAAAGTTGCAGCAATATCACAAAGTTGACAGATGTAAGCTTTCAAGTCTTTTCATAAACCTCAGTCTGTTTTGATATTCACAAATCAAGCACACACTGCACTGGGAGGCCCAAGCTGATCTGATTTTTCAGAAACATCTTACATGCACATATAAGAAAAACTCAGCAAGCCCAAGGCCGCTCTCATGCAAAATGACAGCCAGAGAGAGAGATGGTTCATGTGAAATAATAGCCTAATGCCTAGAGTAGAATGGAAACTGAGGATTAATTCTAAACTTGGCCAGAAAAGTTCAAATTTGCCATCTTCTAAGGGAAAGGTCTGTCCCTCAGGATGGAATACAAAAGCTACAGAGTGAAGGAGGAAGCTTGAAAACAAGGAGAAGAGAATATAGCTGTACAATCTCTTGAAGTTTTACATTTTTAGCAGCTAGTGGGAATCATAGTCCAAAATACCTAATTAGCACCATGCATTTTGTTAATGAACAATGATAATGAGTTCACATTACTGTATTCCTCTCTGGGAAACTATAAAAGAGTCTTCAGCTGAATTAGTATTTCCTTCTCTATACAGAGTGGAACAGTCCCGTCAGGACTGATGTAATAAAAAAAATATATAAAAAAAAAAAATAGCTTAAAGCAGAAAAATTAGTAAGGTCCTTTTCTAAGATATGAGATTTGTATTCATCTTCAAGTCATTATGAGCTCAGATGACCTGCTTCTGAGAGGACTAGTCTAGTAACAGGCTATTGAATATAGGGTATATGATGAAAACACAATATCAGCTTGTTTTATTCAGAGCATAGCAAAAAATAGTCAAAACAGCAAGGTGAAGAGATACTTCAGCTTTCAGTTTGTCATGGTTTAGGGTCAGGGCAGCCACTAAGACCCAACAGACGCTCTCTATTAAGCCCCCTCCCTCCCCAAAGGGGAAGAGAAAAGGAATAAGGGAGAGAGAC
>JANHFX010005570.1:0-43752 GCA_027560015.1 Chloroceryle amazona
GGGGTTCAGTATATATATATACATTCAGTATATATATATATGGTTTTGTAAATATTTGTGTATATTTTATTATTTTCTTTATTCATTAAAATAGTTTTAGTTTTCCAATCTATAAGTCTTTCTTCCCTTTTCCCTTTCTCTTCCCCTTTGGGAAGGGAGAAGGATTAATAGAGAAAATCTGACATTTGTATAGCAGCCAGCCCAGCCCCAAAACTTGACACCCAAAATAGTCAACACAGTCTGATCTGCATGATTGGTTGTACCAAATATATTGACCACAGCGATGTCTTTACAAGCTGTTCAGATATGAATGCACATCCAGTGTTTGTGAATATTTTGTTTCTGAATTTGGTTTTGCATACTTTTAAGCTTACTTAGTCCAAACAGTGTATGAGCTGAGGACCTTTTCTACAGATGTAGAGTTAATTCTACTCCCTTGATTTTTCATTTCTAACCTTATGTAAATATAAAAAGATTTTATATGCATTCCTTATATGCATTTTTTTTGTTTTCAAGTGACATTGAAACTCTGATCAGCTCCAAAGTAAAACTGAAATGTTTCCTTTTAGCTGCAGTATTCTGCTGCAATATCTATATTCTATTATGCCTTCAAGAAATCAAATTACTGCTTTAGGAAACAGTCAGAAAATCCTGATACACATGCCATTTCACTTTTATAAGTTTACTTCACATTTTAAAGCCACTTGCTCTTCCTCATAATCCCTAAAAGTAAGTTGTCTTTTATTATCACCACACTTAACTTAGGAAACTCTTGCCTTGAAGGAAATATTCACTTTCTCTCATGAGTCAGTTACCATGCTCAATTTAGAATTCACCATTCTGAGTTCCCCATTCTAAACAATACCCTCTTGTTATTTCTTCCAACAGTATTATGAAAAGATTAAGTGAGGTGTAATATTTGAGATTTTCTGTCTGCTGTTGATCAGATCCACTGCCTGAATTTTATTCTGTGAAGTTCAAAATATTGTTTCATGTGAGTATTTTTATACTATTCCTTCCAATTCTTGTTACATTTTCATATGAAATGTTGACAAGCATCAGGTATTTCTGCACATTAGTACATAATCTTTCCATTATACTTTAACAAAGCCAGATATCTTTACTTTTTAAAACCTTTCTCCACAAGTGAATTTTAAGAAGCCTTTAATTAACTTTGTTATCCTTCTTTGCATCCTGATCAATATGCTGATCATTAAGTGAAATAATATGCACCACTGCACACAGTAGTCTATGGGTAGGAAAGAATGAAAGTTAAACAAAAGGACAGATCTTTTGTAACAGCGTGGTTTTAGAATGTATAATGAATGGCTCGTATTATATATCTCAGAGAAGATAGAAGATAGGATAACAATGAAATTGTGCTGCCAAAAGCAGAATAGACTTCCATGTCAAAATATTCACTAACTTCAGTGGGGCCAGAATTCATCTGACATACCACATTGTGAGCATATCTAGAATGCAAGGATCTGTTCTATCAGGTCACTGTATTAAGAGCTATTCAGTATAAGAGACAAATACAAGAGATGTGAACAGTAATAAATTGAGCATGCACAGATATACAAACCCTAATAAATAGCACATAACCGAAACAATAGCAAAGAGTGGAATTATCAGCTACTAAAATAACAGTCAAGTGTAGCAGTGAAGATATTTAACCAGACCTTTGTAACTGATAAAAAAAAAAAACAAACAAGCAAATAAAGTCATGAAACATATAGGAAGGAATTGTTGACATTAGGTGTACACCTATTTTTCTATACTTTTCTACATATATAAATTTAGAGCTGTCTAGGATGGAACATTTAAAAATCTGACAAAATAATTTCAATTTTAAACTTCAAAAGTAAACTGACTAAATTAATTCATTAACAACATACAGCACTAACTTACATATTCTTAATCATCATCACTTTATGTGATGCTGTTACTCTTTAACACTTACACTCTAGATTAGCTGTGAGTATACAATACCACAGAGCAGTTGCTGAATAGTTAGCACTGAAGACAGTGGTTCCTGGTGGCTCTCCATGGTCAATGTAATTGGGCTTGAAAGCTCTTTGGACGGAAAAGCCAAAACTGAAGCAGACTTATCTTCTTTCTTCTTCATGCTTTATTTTCATATTTGGGATTTAAATTCCATTTGTATCCCTCCGAAAAGGAGTTCTTGTCAGCTCCCAGTGTTTTGTAACTCATTCTCATGCTTGTGTTGTTTGTTTTTTTTCTTGCGTGTGTTTTGTTTGTTGTTGTTCTGGTTTTGTTTTTTTGTGGTTTGGTTTGGTTTGGTTTTGCCCACTCACTGTTATTGTTTATTCAGGAAAATGAACTGCATATTTGCAGTTCTCTCTTCTTTTTTTCATTTGTGCGTCTGCTACTGTACCATGTCTTTCCTTGATCTTTTGTGGTCCTATTGGTCACATACCTAAATGATCTAAATGCTTATATACTGTCTGGCTATGACATCATAGAGTTATTAAAGGGTCTGGGAAAATTCTCCACGGCCACCGCTCTGTGGGACAATTCTACATGACCAGCTCTATATGAGGGCAACTCTCTGCAGGTCATCAGATTCTGATAGTCTTCCCCGGTATGTTCACAACACCAAAAAGTAACAAAAACATCAACTTCAGTGAGTCTATTTATTATATACAGCTGCACATCACAAGCAAACTTTTTTCTTCCTCTCTGGCTTTGAACTGTCACATCTGTTTCATAAGTAGTAGCCAGCTACTATGATTTTTGCAAGGAAACTTTGTATTTGTAAGGGAGTTAAACTATAAGAAATGATGAGTCACACAATTTGCAACATGTATTAGCTGATTAATCACGTCCTTGGCCATCAGAGGTATCCAGCTTTCTCTGCAACTGCTTTTGGTGATGCATTAATAAAGTAATATTTAAATTAATGATGAAATAAAGGCTACAATGAGATAAAAATAACTAAATAAAATGTGAAATAAAAAAAAAAAAAAATTTTGGCCAGCACTTTTTATAAGAAGGGTGGTGAAACACTGGAATGGATTGCCCAGAGAAGTGTTAGGTGCTCCATCCCTGGAAACATCAAAGGGCAGGTTGGATGGGGCTCTGAGCAATCTGATCTAGTGAAAGATATCCTGGCTCACTGAAAGAGGCGTTGAGCTAGATGACCTTTAATGGACCCTTCCAAACATTCTATGATCCTATAATAAGTATGATCAGCTAATGCACAAGTGGGATGTCAGATTGGTGGGGAGAACTACAGGAGGGTTTTGCTTGGGAAGCCAGGCAGCAGTTGTCTACCCCACTGCCTTCTGTCACCTGCCAACACCCTGTGGCCACTCTGATGCCTGTAATGTGTGAACTGTCCACACAGAGAAGAAGCACCACTGTGGCAGGGACTGACAAGTCCCTGTGTTCCTGACTGCCTCAGGCAGAGAAGGATACTGAGGTGTTGCGATGCCATGATCATAAATCCCACAATTAAAAAAAAAAACCCAAAAACCTCAAAATTTAAAATATGAAAGTAACAAGGCACAGTAGAAATGAGTTTACAGGCAGACAATCCTCTGCCTCCCCTGAGAGACCCATATAAAGTTGTCCCTTCCTAAAGCTGACCTTGTAGAGTTGTCCACTGGAGCATTGGCCACAAAGAGTTGGCTGTGAAGAGTTGTTCCATTTTGTTATAAAATGGTTGTATGCTGCTCTTGGTCACACTGTGTTAGTATTCCTATTTTGGGGTTTGAGGCACGATTTAATTTAATTTCATATTTGTACTGTTATATTTATGTGCTTCAAGGTCATGAGTGGTATCTGCCAGTCTCATCTTAATTCACATGACGTCTGCATTAAACAACTGAATCAAACACTGTGAAACAGGGGTTCCAGTTCTGAAACCTCAGTCTGGAATCTGTGCAATGCACTTTGCATGTAAAACAAAATCTGTTCTTTCTAGTGTTCAAAAAGAGGCTGTGTGTTAATACAGAAAGCTTAAATTTGGCATTTAAAAAAAATTATAGAAAGGAAAGATCTAATGGAAAATCTAAGAGACTTTGTCTATCTCTATTAGATTCCTTCCTAATACTCTTTTATGCAAATCTACCATATATGTAGGAGAGTATTTGTAATATTGTTTGTAAAATATATTTGATGGAAATCAGCACAACAGTCAGATGGATGTGAGCTCCACCTCAGACTTTAATGGCTGTTGAGGAAACATCACATATTACCTAGAACAGTACCTGTAAATGTCATTCCCTATAATTCCATAATATTAATTTACTTCCTCTCATAAAAAGGAAAGGGAATAAATCAGGTCTAAAAAAATTATAGGTTTCCACCTGGAAAATTATAAAGATTGTAACTGTGTATATATTGGCTTTGAGGATGTTTTTCTTTGTCAGGACAGAAATTAGGAGACATTACAGTTCAGATCAGTTCATTAAAACTGTAAATTATTAATTCTGTACATGTTTAGACACTGATTGGCTTAATTATTCTTAAGGCATATAGGTATGCTTTATAATGATAAAAAGTAGGCTAAGATTGGATCAACTTTCATTAGAATATGATGCTATAGATGTACCTCTATGTGGTTTCAGAAAACTGTCATTCATTGCTGCAGACAGTTGTCATTCTGGGAGCAAAGTTAGTCATGACTCCCTGCTCAGCAAGACAGCAAAGAGGTACTTTAGTTATTAATTCAACTCATACATCCTCTCAGCTTGTGAATGGGGGGGGAAGTTTCATTTCATTATCTGCTAGGAGATAGCCTCACAATCAACCTTTCAAATATCTTGGCTAAATAAGTAAGTAAATAAATAAATATCTCACATTTTTAACTCTTTAGAAATTATTTGCTTTTCATGAAATTCATCATGTACCCGTTGATTAGAAAGAATGAACATAACACTTAAGTTAAATTGCTGGGAACTATTCATGGTTAAGGTATTAAGTACCTTTCATTAAAATACTAGATTAAAATTAAAATTAAGGAAATAGTATACTTCAGGACTTTATAAAAAAATAATTTTAAAAAAGTCTGTATACCACCATTTTTAATTACACAGCACTGTTGCTAGCATATGTATGAGAACGGGAGATGTCATAATTATTTTTATTGCATCTGTCTTTTATTGATCAATATATATTTTATGTATCTACGTAATGTGAGACAGCTCTAACATCAAAGAACAACACTTTGCTTTCCCAAAATTTACTGTAGCCTAGAGATGATGGCCCTGTTGAGAGGGCCTCAGCCCTCTCAACAGAGGAAGAGGAAGGTAGAGGAAGAGCTAGGCAGAGTGTTCTTATTGTCCCTATATTATTTATTTATGTGAGAATCCTTAGGAATGTAACACTGCAGTAGCCCCATCTTCTGATAACTCTTGAGGATATTCCTCATATCATAGTGTGTTCCTAAGCCCTTGTAATTGCACTGGGAAATACTGAAATACACTCATTTATAATTTGTGGTATTAGAAGGGTAAGTTGAGATAAAGGAAGAATTTTTCAGAATATTCACAATTGTTTAGAAGGACTTTTTTTTTTTGTGTATACAATATCTGTGACATTTTGCATTTGGGAACTCTTAGGCATTTACCAAATGGTAGATATCATAGTGAGGAAAACAAACATCTCACAATGTTTTACATCTCAATAGATAACGAGTAACAATATTGCTTACATGCTGTTTCAAAGCACAGTACTACCCTAATAAACCTGTCTGCGCACATTTTTTTCATTAGGTTGTTTTTGCTAAAAAACATAGGCAAGTTACTTCCAGGAGCTTAATACCAGTTTGTTTGTCAAGTAAGATCCTGTATTTCCTGGTTATGCTTATGAGAATGCATTTTCACAATAAATTGGAAACAAATGAGCCTGTTGCCATTCCTCTCTGGAGCATACATACTCCTGATGCACAGATTTAACATAGGCTTAAGGGGAGAATGATTTGTGAGAGTCTCTTGTTAAAATATTGGCAGCACATCACTAAGGATTTTCTCCAGCAAAGGGAACAGATTATACCCTGTGATCTGAAGGCAAAACTACATGGGGTTTCTTTGTGTTTGTTTGCAAAATGACATAACAAACAGCAAGGAAACATAATTAGAAATAGTCAAACTGGTTAATGACAAAGTATGGAAAAATCCCAATTCAGGATATTTGCTTGGCAGCAAGAAAATGTCAGTGAAGCATAAACAAAATAAACAAGAAAGAGGCTTTAATTTCTGAACACATATATTAGACTTGAAATATTATACTTTATAAGCTGAACTCACATGCAGATAATTTCTAATGTTTTTAGTGGCTCATTAAGTCACTTAAACTTACATAAATAGGACAATTTCAGATGCTCTACAGTTCTCACCTGTCTTCTAGCAGCCTCTGTGGCAACAGGAGGACAGGTATGAATTTCCATCAATATTTCCTCATACTTGTTTGTCCCAGGTAAATGTCTCAAATATCCTAACCATATCAAATAGTAGCACAACTATGTTTAGGCTACTATGTCCTTATTTTCTGAATTCCTCATTTTAGTATCTTCTCAGACTTTTAATTAAAAAAAGACAGACTGATAGAAACCGTGCAGCAAAACGTTGAGTACAGCTTTGTACTTGTAAGTGCCCATGAAATTTGTGTATAAAAATAAAAGTATCTACAGTTTCTATACACCAATTTAAAATTACTGTTAAGTTCCTATAATGATCAACTTAAATATAACTATTTGGACATTTTTTTTCTTCTCCAGTCTTATAAAACTGTTTTTTCCACCAACTTTGTTCTAGAGGATTATATTCCTAGGACACGTATTCAGTCAGAAATGCACAGAAAAAAGTGAAAAATATTATTATTTATCATGAAGGCGCAGGAACAGGCCATCCCAGTGTGCCGTAAGATGAAACAGTGGAGAGAAAAACTGTTGTGGCTGAACACAGATCTTTGGCTGGAACTCAGGAAGAAAAGGAAAGTCTATGTCATATGGAAGAAGGTGCAAGCCCCTCAGGAACACTACAAGCATACTACAGAGCAGAACACTCATCTCTGCTAGCTGTAAAGTGACTATACAAGTTTAGAAAATCCATCCTTCCTTATTCTGCATTCACTTATACTTTAAACAGAATGATGTGTTTCTTCTCACAGCACAGGCCAGAAGCTCTATAAGGGACAAGGAGAATGAGGGGGTCCTCATGGGATCTGGAAGAACAAGGCAGAATTCTGTGCCCCAGACAGGGAGAAGGGCAGTGCCAGAGACCATGATCACATTCAACCAAGATCCAGGAATGCAATAACTAGCAACCCATGGAAAACATCTGTATCATACTGTATAATTCAGTATATTCCAATGTTGTATTTTCAAACCTTCCATGTGTCCAGAGCATCCATTGCACCTGACTGGAACAGTCCATAAATATTCTATGCTTTCAGAGTATAACATCTGGCACATTCATTATTAGACTTTCACTCCACTTTTTATTTATTATAATTTCCGTAATGGCTTTTCAGTTCAGACATGCTACCCTGTGTCAAAGTACATCTTATTAGTATTCACAAACAATAGACTGTTACAATAATCGTGTCAAAGATTTGTTTATCATCAACTCTATAATTCTGAGGACTGTAACAGATACTACAATTGTCTCAGTGTTTTGTATTAATGCTAACAGCTGCAGTGCTGTGTGTTGCAGTAGTCTGAGCTGAGCCTTACCATATTTTGGCATAGAACTAGTTAACCTTAGTTCAGAACAGGTACATTTCTTTAGCAAAGTGTTAAACTGGTGTTAGTAGTTAGAAGAGGGAAAATTAGCTTTCTTTTAACTCCATCTGGTGCTTACAGAGATACCAAATTGTTGCTAATAAAACACTGAATCTGCCTAAGTGTTTATATAAACCGTAAGGTGGAAAAAAAAAAATGGAAAAAGACGATAAGCAATGAACTATATACTTTGGTAACTGCAAAAACAGAACAGGAAGACACAGAAATAATATTAAATGATGGTATTGTAATATTATTATGTGTTTTATCGGAAGTACATCTAATTCTTACAACTGAAATTCCAATATATTATAGAGAGAACTGTATAGGAAAAATTATCTGGAGGCAAAATTCTTATTAGTATTTCAAATAGCCCAACATTGTTGGGTAGATGTACTAAAAGAAAAAGTAAATAAAATTAAAAAAAAAAACCAACACCCAAAAATGGGTGACTGGTTCCTTTAAGCCATTTGAAAACTGTAGACCTACATTTCAGAAAACTACACAAATCCTTATTAACAAATGCAATGGAACAATTTTTAAGTATAGTTGCAAGGAATTAAAAACAAAGAAGAATTGACAGATGGTATATGACTAGAGACCTGCAGGAATGAAAATTTCCTGGACCAAATCTCAAGGTGCTCAGAATCACAAGACATCATTTATAGAAGGATTATCAAAGACAGCCAACCATGTACCAACTAGCGGAGAATCCATCCTTGACCAACTTGCAAATAGAGAGGAATTGATTGAAAGTGTGAGAAAGATAGTGAAATGTGGAATCAGCTGCAATGAATTAGCTGAATCTAGAGAAATAATGAGTTCAGAAAGCACAATGGTACAAGGGTGATGGACTTTAAGAAAGAAAACTAGGCTCAAATCCACAGCAACTGAAGAGCTGGGCAAATTCCTGGATAGGTTCACAAGACAGTGAGGGTGAAAGAAGCTTCCCAGGACATTTCATGCTAAGTCATTTGAGCCAGTAATTGAGAAATTCCCATAGATGATCGGCATGAGTTTATTAATTTTTCAGTATCCATGTTTCCACTTATCGACTGCACCCTATTGTTCCTTTTTCCTGCTCAGCAACTCTTTATATTCAGTGTCCCTCTTATACATCTGTGTAGGAATAGGTTCTAATGCCAAATATTTAATAAGAATAGTATATCCAAAATTCATCCATACAAATGCCTGTAACAAGTTGGGCCTAGATATCTAGAGAGCAACAGCGAGAAATATTAAGCCTAGATTTACAGAATTTAAACTCTTTCAAAGAATGGCATTTTTCAAGACAAAATAATAATGACAAAATAATTCTGAATTGTAATATAATAAGTTTACAAAGAACTGTTGCAGATGTGATGTATATGGAAGATAGTAAAATGTATGACTATAAAGTGAACTCTTTCTTCCAAAATACTTTTGAATTAATGAAACACGAATTTCATTCTTTGTATTGTAAAATTAATGAAAGTGTAAATTTAGAAAGCTTTACCCTACTCTGACTCTTTTTCATAGAGGAAAGGGACAGCAGAAATACCATAGTTCAGAAGACACTTTTTTTTTCAGTCAGTCTTCTCTTTGTCTTCTTTTGGTTGATTGCTGAACACATCTTCTCCAAAATAATGGTTTGCATTGTGGAGATAAGATTAAGTAAGTTTAGCATTATAGCCCTTCCCAACTTCTCTGGTATCATAAATCTTGACTGGGGATTACAGACCATACAGAATTTGATAGTACTCCACCCTAGGACCATGAGGTCCCTGCTTAGCAAGCCAGGTGAGTCCCCTCCTAGCCTCCCCCCACTTCCCAGTTGCCCTAGCACAGTAGGTGTGGGGGTCTGGAAGCTGAGGGACAAACAAATGACAGTGTTTCTCCAAAAGAAGTGGAGAACCCCCTCCCCTCCTGTCACCAAGCAAAAAGAGGGGACCTAAGAGACAGGGGGGAATGGAGAGAAGTCCCTCCTCGGAGAGGCAAACAACCACCTTCTCACCCCAACCTCACCTTCCCAGCTGCCTTTGCACAATAGGTATGGGGTTTGGGGACTTAAGTACCAGGAGAATGAAGATGAAAAAAAGGATCCATTCAGTGAGTCGCCCACAGATTGTCACTCACCTCCACGACTCATGACCTCTTCAGTTAAGAAGAAAAGGATGATAATTGTAGTAGGTGACTTGTTCCTGAGGGGAACAGAAAGGCCCACTTGACGACCAGACCCATCCCACAGGTAAGTCTGATGCCTCCCTGGGGCTCAGGTTAGAGATCTTAAAAGGAAGTTCTCTACTCTTGTGAAGCTGTCTGATTATTACCCCTTGTTAGTGTTTCAGGCTGGTAATGATGATGGGGTGCAGAGAGAAGGCCAAAACTAATTAAGAAGGACTTCAAGGAACTGGGGCAACAAGTTGAAGGCTTGGGTGTGCAGGTGGGTGTTTTCATCAGTCCCTCAAATGGAAGGGAAAAACACTGAAAGAGGGTTGAAAACACACCTGATTAACACATGGCTCAGGGACTGGTGTCACCATTGGAAATTTGGGTTCTTCAGTCATGGGGAAGCTTATATGGTGCCTGGACTGCTGGCATCAGATGGTGTACATCTGTCTCAATGGAGAAAAAGGATGCTTGCCCAGGAGTTGGAGGGGCTCACTGAGATGGCTTTAAACTAGGCTCAGAGGAGGAAGGGGATAAAACCAGGTTCGCTAGAGAAGAGCCCAAAGATGGCCGTCAATCTTCTTCCCCACCTGAGGTGGATAAGGGTGGTATATGCGGCAATAAAAGCACAGGGCTCACTAATAGATTGGTAACCACAGAAGTGCCCTGGAAACTAGAACTGAAAGGGGAAGGGAATAAAACCTGGCCCACCAGTAATGAGCCAAGGGGAAAAGGACAGAGGATGGGGTTTGTCATGGTTTAGGGTCAGGGTGGCCCGTTAGGCCTATAACAAATTCTCTCTGTTAACCCCCATCCCTCCCCAAAGGGGAAGAGAAAAGGAATAAGGGAGAGAGACTTAGTGATTAGAAAAGGAAACTAGAACAGCTTTAATGAGAATAATAATAATAATAATTAAATAGAATATGTACAAATATATACAAAACCAGTATTGAACCCAACACCCCTGATGTTAATTACATCACCGTCACCACTGATGCTGTAGAGCAGGCACTGGGAAGTCCCAGACTTAGCCCTGCAGCAGAGAGGAGCTGTGTTCAGGAGCTGGATTCTGGTACCAGTTCAGGAACACACTGATTGGGATCAAAGGTGGAACAGAGAGAGTCCTCCTCAGATGCTTGGAGAAAGGAACCGCAAGAGGACCTGAGCAAAGCCAAGCAAAGCCAGCAAAGCAGTCTAAGAGGGGAGAAGAGCCTGGGAGCCCCCAGAAAGAGGGCAGGCAAGCAAGTAAGCAAGCTAGCAAGCAAAACTAGCAAGGTAACAAAAAAAAACACAAAACATAGACCCTCCAGATGCCTTTGCTTTATACTGAATATGACATATATGGGAAGGAATACTTTGTTGGTCAGTTTGGGGTCACCTGCCCTGTCCGCTTCTCCCTGCAGGTGCAGCCTTTCACTTTCCTGCACCCCCCAATGTGGTTCACAAGATCCAGCAATGGCCTTGGTCTGCACATCAATCCTGGGTAGTAACTCTAAACATGGGCTGTTATCACTGCCAGCAGCAGACACTGTGAAAACAGGCTGCTGACTTCAGACAGTGCAGTGAGTTAGAAGTACTGAACTAAAAAGTAAAATCACTGAACAAAATTAGTTCTGTTCTCGCTTGAACCAGGACAGGGGTGAAATCAGAAGCCCAGATCAAGAGCATCTACAGTAATGCATGTAGCATGGGCAACAAGCAGGATGAGCTGAAGGCCACTGTGCAGCAGGACAGCTATGATGTAGTTGCCATCACAGAAACATGGTGGGACAACCGTCAGGACTGGAATGCTGTGATGAGTGGATATAAGCTCTTCAGAAGGGATAGACAAGGAAAGAGAGGTGGGGTTGTGGCCCTGTATATTAGGGAGTTTTTTGAGAATATAGAACTTGATTCCAACAAAGATAAAGTTGAGTGTTTATGGGTAAGGATGAAAAGGAAGGCAAATAAGGGAGATATTGTGTTGGGAGTCTGCTATAGACCACCCAACCAAGATGAGCAGGCAGATGAAATATTCTATAAAAAGTTGGCTGAAGTCTCACAATCGAAAGCCCTTGTTCTGTTTGGGGACTGAATGTGGTGAATGAATTCCTTGTTTTGCTTTGCTTGCATGCATGACTTCTGCTTTACTGATTAAACTGTCTTTGAGTTTTCTCATTGTTACAGTTATGATTCTCCCATTCCATCAGGGAATGAGTGAGAGAGCAGCTGAGTGGAGCTTAGTTGCCACCTGGGATTAAAATACAACATTCAGCTTGGCTACAGATATCATTAATGACCCATGAGGCATAGCCAGTTCAGGAATCCTGGGACAGCAGTTGTCCCTAATTATACGGATTTGTTGGGAAGTTTTGGTTTGGTTATTTTTCAATTATTTGTGTTGCATATTTCTTACAGCAACTAGTGTTGAATAATTGTCAGTTTGCTGTCTTGTCCTCATTTAAGTATATTTCAATCAAAAGAATGACCTAATGGAGATGCTGATACATACTGACAGTGATATAAATTGGCATTACTAGACAAAATTAAATTTAAATCATCTGAGAACTTGGCCCTGATTCTGCAGGTGAGATTTAGTAGTGTTCTCCAGATGTTTTATACCATGCTAAGAACAGAACACAGCTGTAAACCCAGTTTAGTCTTTGTCATTAAACCAAATTCATGACTACTTTATGCACAAAAGCAGAGTACTAACAGTAAATCAGTGAATCTGTCCCTCAAGCTTGCAAAGACAAGACCCAATCACACTCCTCCAGAAGTCAATATATTTTGCTTCTTTCTTTTTCCTTGCATATCATTAATGGAGATGGACTGGGAATCTATTTGTTACCAGTTACCAACTTCCACTCTGCATGATCAACAGTTTCTTTGCTGTAGTACTTTTCTCTGTGTCCTACATACATCTGGGCCAGGTGAGTGGAGCATGGGCTTTACCTGGAACTCTACAATAAGCTTCTACTATCCAAACAGAAGACTACTGCTCTTTTATGAAACAGTTGTCATTATTATTATAACAGACCTTTGTCACCTAATTATTTCACCTCAAAAGAATCATCTTAGATATTCAAATCCCTTTGTAGCTCAAACAATATATCTCTAAAGTTCTTTCTAGATTGGTGTGATAAAAATTGCATTACTCTTCACCAGGTGGTTGTATCTGACCCATCAGACCAGAAGATCAAAGAGGATTCTTTCCCACCTGCTTGATCTAGTTCATGAGTTTATAGCAAATGCTTCACTATTGCAGCTGTCTACTTCTCAACACATGTACATGATAAACACATGTACCAAAGATTTAATATAGGTTTTGCTCAAACTGAATCTGAAAGCTGCAAAATTAGTGATGTTGACACCTTTCAATACTAATTTTGCAACAATTGCCTTCAGAAGTTTTCTAGTACCATGATAAAGGAACAAAATTACTTTGATTGAGCAATCCGAATGGCAAATGATCTTGCTGTAACAGAAAAATAACTGTCAGAATGCTGGAAAAAATACAACAGAATTAGTTATGTTCATGTGGTAGATGGGTGGAGACATTCCAGTTCCAAAATTAATGGTGATGCTGGCAGAAATTTTCCCCAGGTACTCAGTAATGGTCTTTGAAGTTTTGCTTCACAGGATTGTATGAATCTAAAATTCATGTATCCAATGTCATAATATTTTGTTAATTGTAGGTCAAAGATGGCTATAGAAATGACATAGCACCTTTTGATTTTACAGGAAGCTATTACGTTCATATTAGACTAAAACTAAACAAAATGCAATTAAACACATTTTGGAACCTCTCTAGGTGAAATGAAGTCTTCGGCAAGAGTGAAAATGCATGTTACATGTCTTTCATCTTTTACAATAACGAGGACATTTAACACCCATGGGCATGGGTGAGACTATAGATTACATAACATCTTATAGTAGGTTTCAAATGTGCATTGCAAAATAGTGTTCTTCACATTACCTCACCATCTGTCTAAACAGAAAAGCTCATTGTTATCTTAAACTTCCTAGAGGAAACAGTGTCTTCCCTTTATGCTCTTATTTTACTTGTTTCCTCTCTGTGCACTGGAGATGAAAACAAATAATTTAAATTAACAAACTGACAATAAAAAAAGACCTGTTCTGAATGCTGCCTGCAGGTCTTTGAAATGATGAAAGCTCTTTGCATTATAAGATTGCTCTAGTCTCTGAACATGAATCCCAGTTTGAAAGATCGAAAATCTCCCTGTAGTCTGAAGCACTTAAATAATTTAGATTAAATTTAAATTGTGCTACACTTTACAAGCCCAGAACCATAGTCACATCTTTACTGGAAAGCTTATAAAAATTTGAAATGCTCCAATAATTCTAAATCTTGTAGAAGCCTAGTACCTTCCAAATTAAAGTGCTAATAAAAAAATTAGCACTGAAATTCAAATCTCTATGTGCAGTGTAGAATGATTTAAAATTATTGAAGCCGTTCAATTTTTTATGAGTTCTCTATGTAGAAGTGACTCAAACAGCATTTTTAGTACAATGGAAATAAGTTAGAAAAGAACACAAAGAAAAACTGTCATCAACATAGCAGTGTAGTATGAGGACCTTCCCAGGGTGCTAAAGAGAAGAGCTTTGAAAAAACAGCTGCATACTGAAAATTGAAGCACATACAGTCTTCTGTTTAAAATATTTCAGTAGAACTCAGGAGATACTAATTTTAGGCTCTGATTTTGTGCAAAATATTTAATTTTTCCAAATCTCCATTTCTTCTTTCTTATTTAGATAGTAAATTCATTGGGGCAAGAACTTTATTTTTCATGACTGATAATAATCTGACTAAATGCAGATATCTACCATGTCAACATCTATATCTAAGATAGTTAGCCCAGTACTTCTTCATAGTCAGTGTAGAGAAATATATGCCTTTCAAAGTCTGTTCATGTAATTGTAAACTCCTACAATAAGGTATAGATAAGAATCACATCCTATTAGTCTCCATTGACAGTAAGGGGAGCCTAAAGTCACTAGTTTAGATATCAACTGCAGCATCTAAAGTTGAAGGAAGTTAAGCCAACTTGTTATTATCTTGTCTAATTGCTAAGACTTCTAGATATTCTTGCGACACCTATTATTAATAGCTATAAAAATGTCAAATAGATAAATCATCTGAATCTACAAATGTTAGGCAGTAACTATCTTTAGAAAAAGTGCAAGGACCTTTCAGGAAGATGTTCATCCATATGTTCCTTTAGTGAAAAGAAGAAAGAAAATATGTGACTCTTCTGTATTTAATTTGATGGCTTTTTTTCTTTTTCCTTTCCCTTTCCTTTCCAGAATGCTCACAGTAAAGAGAACTAAAGAAACAAACATAGCAGTTATTTGGTGCACTTTACCTTTAAGTATGAGATTTTCTTACAGAAATAATTATAGGAGAACGTGAAGAAAATCCCACCACTTCCAATGACATGGTTCAATCTGAGTTTTAGTGATAGACTGAGATTATGATATTGGATGATAAAATCCTTCTGACAGCTGAAACAAGCTTCAATGCAGATAATCACAGGTTTTCACTAAGACTACAAATGTCTGATACATGCACAGAAAGACTATTGCATGACACCTGCAAAACATATTCCAGCTTCTTGTTCCTTTCCACAGAAAATTCAGTCTCCTCACATTGACCTGCTGGTGCTCTGTATACAGTTTTCTTCTGTCTATCTGAGGGATCAGTTTCTGGTTTCCTTATTACAGATTCATTCAGCTATAGCTGCAGCACTTTTGCTAGTTGTTTCTAGGTCTAAATGTCTAGAGGCTGAATTTTCAAGTGGTGAGGTTTTTCTCCTGTTAATCTCAGTTGTTTCTCTGGTTTGCTGGTTGTTTTAAGTGTGATTTTATTTTCCTTACTGCATAAAGTTAATTTCTAAATATATTTGGGTACTGAGGACTGTTATTATTTGCTTGTCTTTATATTGAAAATTAAGTATATATATCTGAATGTACTTGAGATTGAAAAAACACAAACAAGAGAGAACATACTTAAGAAATAAATTTATAATTAACCCCATTCACAATGATCTTGCATATGAGGGATGTGGGGAATGAGTAAACTTTATTCTGTCAAATTAATAGTAAGGGAAATATATTTTCACTAAGTTATTAACATGTCTTCCCCTATGATGAAGATTTTCATTGCTCTAACCTTTAGTATATGTTATCCCCACAGTCTAATCAAATTCACTACACTCTGTGTTACTGAAGTGGACACACTGCGTATGGAAAAGCTTTAACAGAATTTATCATTTGTCTTTGTTCTGCATATTCTTCTGTTACATGTTTTACCTGTCTTTTTCACAGAATAAATGAATGGCTTCTAGCCTCTTTCTTAATGAGTTATGATAGAATTTGTCTCATTATTAAAATAAGTCAAAATAACTCTTGTGAGTTTTGAACTTACATGACCATTACACTGGCAGACTGAAGTACTGTGTAGACATCCTTCAGTTAGCTTGAACCTAAGTCAGAATAAAGAAAATTTAAATTTGCTCACTTATTATTGGCTTACAATTACTGCAGTTCCTTTCTGTTTCCTATTTCAGAATGATGCTGAATATTTTTTCCTTAAATAGAACTAGAATAGAAGGAAATTTAGGTTGTAGTAGTAGTAGTAGTAGTAGTGGTAATAGTAGTATCACGAAAAGCTTAATTGGGAAGTCCAGTCCAAGTGACCACCATATCTGACCCTCTAATTCAGATTTTGGTACTTAGTCAACAAAAATGTGTATCTGTATTTCCATGAGAAGTATGAGAAGTTTTAGCCTGGAGAAAAGAGGGGTGATTTGATCAATGTTTATAAATATATACAGGGTGAGTGCTGGGAGGATGGAGCCAGGCTCTTCTCATTGACGCCTGATGATAGGACAAGGGGTAATGCGTGGAAGCTGAGGCATAGGAAGTTTCACAGAAACATAAGGAGAAATTCTTTCACAGTGAGGGTGACTGAACACTGGAACAGGCTGCCCAGGGGGGTTGTGGAGTCTCCCTCTCTGGAGATGTTCAAGACCTGCCTGGATGCGTTCCTGTGTGATCTAGTGTAGGTGATCCTGCTCCAGCAGGGGGGTTGGACTAGATGATCTTTCGAGGTCCCTTCCAGCCCTTAACATTCTATGATTCTATGGTAAGTATTAGTATATTGATGGGAAAATTGTATGAACAAAATGAAAACATACACCAAAGCTGTTTCTGCAAAAGAAGCAAAGCTTACTTCCAGTATTACAGTTGTCAAATAGAGATAGAATATTTTCTACTTTGGCAGTAGAAACTCTGTGATAATAAAATAAGAAATATTGAGATTATGTATTGCTCCTGTTAAGGAATCTTATAAAGGGCAATTCTTCCTGCCTGGCCACTGGTGACAAGCATCGTGTACCCGAGTGTCTTCATTCCAGAATGACAAGGCAGCTGCTGGTTTCCCACATACACTCACACATGGACACTTGCATACACAGAGGACAATAACACAGCTGGTCACACAGACAGCCACAGACAAGGTGCTGTCCCCAGCAGCACCCACATTAAGGACTCACACCAAACACAGGCAGACAGCCACATCACCTGGACCTCTTGGGCTGACAGAGACAGGTCACTAGTGCTGCACACAGGGGACACTCACCAGGTTCACAAGTGCATGCACATTCTCGAATACCCTGAGTATGAGCACAGCCCTTCTGCTTGTCTGCACCCTTGCCCAGATCCTGCCCCACCCCCCTTACCTGCCCCAAAGTCCAGCTGGGTGCTCACTGAAAACACACAGTGCTCACACACTTATCCTAAAGGCACCCCAGACTCATGGGTTGCTGCAAATACCAGCATGGACCCTCCACCCACCTAAGAACCCTGCCCAGACCCAGAGCCTCCTATTCCCATGCTGGTCCAGCTTGAAGCTTGCCAAAACATCCACAGGAACATACCACATAAACCCAGTTTTAGAAAGAATCAAACAATCACCCTCTCCTAACAGCTGGAATGCGAGCATGCTGGGGCAGTGACCTACCATCACAGCACAGCCACTGGTATTGAATTACAGGTAAACAGGCCCTTTTATACCCCTTTTTGTCTATTCCCCACTCTTTTCCATCCTGACAGGCTTCTTCTAAAAACTATTTAATAAATTTTGTGTAGTCTCAGAGGTAGTTTTCAATATTGGCATATCCTCATGGTCCTCTTATTTCCCCCTTCTCAACATTTAGAAAGCCCAGGTTTTCTTTCTCCATAGCTGTGCCTGGAGTGGCCCTGCAATTAGTAGCTCAAGACTTTTGGTCTTTTCACCTGTCTCGCTTGTCTATCAGGTTTGTACCCCTCTGTACTCGTTTCTCCCTTTTCTTATTATGCCCTTTTACATTGAAAAGGCCCTTGATCAGATAGTCTTAATGAAGCAAACCTCACACCTTCCACATATCCCTACCCTATTTTTACCATAGAAAAATGCATTATAAACCAACCCACACTAGATGGAAAAGTATTTTATCATTCTTCTTTCAATTTATTAAACAAATAATTTCAGGAAAAAACCCTACATGTATGATTGGAATATGAAGGTGCTTCTTATGTATGTTCTTATGTATGTATATAAAAAGAAGATTTTTATGAGATTTGGCTTATGGGATTACAAGGCTAGAGAATAGATATGATCATACATTTAACAATCTTAATAAACCAGATCGGTAGACCATCAGGAATGAATCAGAACATCCAGAATGCTACACAGTGTTATAAACAAAGAACTGCAAGCAATTATCTTTGCATGCATTTGAACTACAACAAGAAGGACCTTCTTACTTGCTGTCATGGCAGGATTTACCAGATGCTGCTGCTGATAATTTATCAACTGGCTAATAGGTTGCATAAATATGGTCAAATAGAGACCATCTTTGTTTCTCACTCCACTCCACCAGCAAGTAGGCTGGGGATGCACAAGAATTTGGGAGTGGATACATCTGGGACAGATGACCAAAGGGATATTCCATACCACATGATGTCATGTTCAGTAATAAAAGCTGGGGAGAAGAAGAAGGAAGGGGGGGTGGGAGGGGGGACACCACACAGGACATTCAGAGTGATGACATTTGTCTTCCCAAGTATCTGTTACCTGTGTTGGATCCCTGCTTTTCTGAAGATGGCTGAACACCTGCCTGCTGATGGGAAGCAGTGAATGAATTCCTTATTTTGATTTGCTTGTGTGAGAGGCTTTTGCTTTACTTAATAAATTGTCTTTATCTCAATCCACGAGTTTTCTCACTTTTTACCCTTTCGATTCCCTCTTTCATCCCACTGTGGAGGAATGAGGGAATGGCTCTTTGGGGCTGAACTGCCAGCAGGGGTTAAACCACTCCATTTTCCTTCTGCAATTCCTAACTGCTAGGACATACGGGCCTGTCATCTTTCCCTTTCTACTTTTATTCAAGATAATCTTCTAATAAATTAACCTAGATAGACCTAATATAGTCATATGCATATAGTTATCTAGTATCGGCCCCGAAAAGCAAGCTGAAATGCACGTTTACCAGTGCAAAATGAATACTGTGGACAATGTATTTTCTTGATGTGTTCAAATGAGCTTTTTCTTCTCAGAGTTTATTCTTGACGCAGAAGACGATAAACAAGGTGTTCATTGCTCACAATTTTTATAAATTCTTTTTCCAAGCAAATGCATTTAGTCTCTCTCACAAAAATGCCAATGATTAGCACTGCTTGAGAAGAGACTTCCAAGTATTTTTGTGAATTTAATGTGTTCAGTTTGCACTGTTATTATCGATGGCAGTCCTGCTTTTCATTCTCCACAAGCATTCAGACATTTAATCAGAAATTTAATAAAAAACCTCTTTCAAGTTTCATGCTGCTAGAATGTGTGAGAGCAATGCAGTGACCATAATGCCCACATGCTGATCAGTTCTTCTTTTTCTGAAGTGTCCACATTAAATAAAACTACTTGGCATATTTCAAAACACATTTTTAAATGTTCATAGGTATCCTGCAGCACCAAGGAAAATATGATACTGCACTTGCTGAGCTGCTAAGTTGCCATTGAATCTCATCTTATTGTTCCTAAAGCCAGTGATTTAAAAATCAACAGTTTTTGAAATTACTAGATGTACATCTGAAAGGCATCATTGTGTTTGATCCCGTGGATCTACAGACATATTGAAGAGGAACCTTTCTTAACAATTAAATCTGATTTATATTAATATAAATAAGGACAGATGTTCTTTGATGTTGTTCAAATTACTTCAGCTTCAGCAAAACCTCATAACAAGCTAATGGAAAATCAAAGGAAAATTATGTCATTGAATTTTTAATTTTTGTATAGTGAAATTTGATTTTAGTCCCTAAAGGCAAAATATATCAAAACTAAAACATCTATAACATGAGATATTGTGTTCAATGTTTGGCAAAACCATACCATGGAAATCTGCAAATCTTGGCTTCTTTCCCTTCTTTTTTGAAGTTATATATTTGCTTGTATCTATGGAGTTATAAGTAAAATAACTGATAATAATAAAAGGTTTAATTGTAGTTGTACTCTTCTAACAGCTTAAAACCAGCATATGTTTTCAAGGATTGGTACTGTAGTAATTTTTATTTATACATACACATATATACACACAAAATCAGAAACGGGCCTTTCTACCTTATGTCATGTGGTGGTTTTGCTGTACTGCCTATCTACCTTGAATTGCCATCAAATCTGTGGAATTGCTCTAGATTTATGGTAGTGAAGAATCTGACCTCGTATTTTTCATTCAAATCCTGATTTAGTTTTTAAATTAAATTGTGGTTTGCTCAAATACTCTGATCACTGTCTTTGCACAAAATAAAGACATTTCACAAGCTCAACATAACTGAAGTCTCTGCAAAGATCTGGATATATGCCAATTTTAAGTGGAGTTGAATCAGAAAAAATGTCTGAAGAATTGTGAACAAATTTGTCAGAAGATATCAGTCATAATCCTATCTTAAATTTAGGGTCACAGTTGCTTTATATTGCCAACAAAGTAAAAAGAGGCCAGGACACATATGCCAACTTGTCAAGCACTGAGCATTTGAAGCCAGGATGATTTCTCACTTGTGTAAGCATTACATATATATATATACTTTTATGAAGGTAAAGATTTTCTAATTTTACTTTCCTTCTATGTTTTTTTGGTAGATAGCTGCCATTATAACTCAGCTCTGGAAAGAAAGTGTTACAGGAGTGTCTGTGGCTGCTGGTGATTGATTCGTGACCCTCCTACCTGGTGTTAACTATTGCTATGAATATGGAAACATAAAGCTTTGAGAATTTAGATTAACTCAGTAGAATGAAGGATGGAGTAGGAAAAAGCTCCATTGGCAAAGTAAACTGGTAATCTATCTGCATCTTTCATAATATCTCACCCTATTAAACTGCATTCAGCTCAGGTTTCCATCATTATCCTGAGCTGTCCTGGGTATACTGAGAGTGATATGAGTTTTGGACACTGCTGAACAAGTGACACCCTAGCTCACCATTAAGCCATGTTAAGAACAATGAATCAGTCATTCCTCCAATTTTCTTCTTTGCAGTGGATCCAACAGTCATTCTGAGAATATTACTACCGGAGGCAGTAAACTCTATAGCACGGACAGTATTTTCCACAGACTTTTACTATGGGAAATATATTAAAGTCTACCTTCTGTTTTTTAAAAAATGGAGTATTTTAGCATTTTAAATTCAGTATTTTGGTGGGAACTTGAAACTCGTATGAAATTAATCACCACTAATATGATATGTTTATAGTTTGTGGAAAGTAACATTTACTTTTGGGGGTTATTCATCTCACTTTAAGGTAGATGTCAAAAATTTTGTTCTATAAATGTCTGGTTTTGTTCCTCCTAAACAGAATCAAGAAAATAAATTCCAGTGATTTTGGCAGTGTGGATTCATGAAGATTGCCTAATTGTATGACTATGGGAATTCAGGAACTTCAAATTACTTAATCTTGATGTTTGTATAAAATATAATATGGGGTGTTTTAAGAAGATTGTGGAAATATTCGAAATTTATTATGGGATGTGTAGGTAAAGGCAAAGGCAAGGATGAAGGTGAACTGGAAGTTAGAAGTTGAGGTGAGGAAAGAGGGAAATAGGGCTAAAAGTCACTGGTTGCATGAAAGTAACCTGCTGGTCAGTGAACATGTCTGAAGAAGTTCTCTGCCTGATTACTGTAGTCTGTCCTATCTTCTTGTGATACTCTCTTCCTTTCTTCCATGTCTTTTATCTTTGTTTTTCATGTGTCTATGTACATGAACCACTAGTGAACTTCAAGCGGAACTAGCCAGTGAGGGGAGTAAGTGACCACATCTGAGTGACAGGATCTGTTGCCCAATAAGTAAATAGAGAAGACTAGACTTGGGGGCCAGACTACTGGAGAGAACCACATTGTGCTTGTGTATGATCTACGAGTAGACTTTAATCCCGATCAGCTGAAAACAGAACAGCTGGAACAGAAGTCTGTGTGTTGCTTATGTGGCTGCTGTTTTGATCTGTGTGACCATCTGTGTTTGTTTGTTAATCAGGAATATATGCTCAGCCTCACTTCTGGCTGAACCTGGAGACACTGAGCCAAAGCAGCTTCACATCCATCTGGCAGGGACAAGAGGATATCTCAATGTGAAAGAGGTGATGTTAAGTGTGTGAGGGAAGTGGGTTACTCCACAAAGCAATGTAAATCAGAAGCTCGGGTGATAGCAAAGCAGGCAGGGCACTGACAAAGATCCAGCAACTGCAAAAAAATTAGTAGGTCTGGTACTGAAACCAGACAAGGCCATAGTGATGAGGCAGCGCCAAGGTGAAGCCACGATGTCAAGTCAGTAAGGTGAGATCAAGATCACAGAAGACCAGGCACAACATACCTGCAGTATAGTCAAGGCAAGAGCATGAGCAAAGGCCTCAGTTTAAATATAACTCACAAGATAAAGAATTCAGACAAAGTTTCTCACAGCTCTTTCTTCATGTATTAGCTGTCTTCACTACTGAACGATCCACTCACCTATTGATAGTTACTCTCTGGTCCCTTTTGTGGTCCCTTTTGTGTTAAGACATAGTCAGCTTCTTTACATTATTTTCTGAGCTTCATGGGTATATCACCCCTGGCCATTTCTACTGAGCTTTCTTCAATTGTAGGGGTTTATTTGGTGAGTCACATTACAGCCCTAGAGGTTTTGTCAGTCACAGTACTGAAATTACCACTGGGCAAGGCTGTGAATAATCTTCTCTAGCTGACTATGTTTGAATAGGAGGCTTGACTACTTGAAGAGATCCCTTCCAAACTCAATTATTGGGATTCTCTAGTCTGTGAATTTGTGATATATAACACCTAAAGACACTTACCTCATACTGTTAACTAAAGAAGATGACTGAAATAAGTTCACTTAAATCTAAATATCTAAAAGATATCCAGACCCCTTTTATCTATTCGATGAGTAAGTTCCATTTTAATAATGAAGCAATAAACATAGTTTTCCACCACCTTATTCTTCTACTGAATACTCTTACTCATTTTGAACTTACATGTCTGTTACATTATAACCACAGTGTTCTGTTCATATCATCAGGACCTATCATTCTGATGAAGATCATGCATTCTTCCACTAAGGGCAGGGAAACATAATACAAAAGTAAAAGGTTTTAGAGTCAAACAATTTTTCTTTACCTATAGCACAAGAAGAAAGATATACAGAAGAAAAATAAACACACGAACCATCTGTTTTCCATTCCCTTCTCTGTCATGTGGCAGTATACAATTGTTCAGGTATTATGCAAGTATGAAAATAGACTTACATAACATTTCTGTAAAAAAAGAACAGGTTCTCAGAGACAGTTGCTATATCTAAAGCTCTATCAGTTTCTGTTCACAATACTTAGTGCTATATTGCATTCCTTTTCCAGTTAGTCTGCATTACTGCAGAGCTGCATGTTCAGTGAAAGATGGTCATTCATATGGTGGTTTAAGTTGTATTAGATATTGCATCCTAGTAGACATCTTCCTTTCTGACTCTAAACCACTACAAAAGTCAGAAGATAGTAAAGGGATGGGGTTCAAACTGTGAAACTTGATACATGAAGGAACATAACTGCCATGGGCTTCCTTTAAAATCAGAAGAGACAAGTGTTGCCAGGGACAAATCAAAACACGCAATCTACTTCTGCTCAAATATCCCACTGAAGGCATCCATCATTCTTTCCTGTGTGTAATAAAAATAGGACATTGAGCTAATAAAAATCTCAGACGCAAGATGCCTGAAGTAGAGAGTGTTAATAAACACTTTTACACCACATTATCATTGGTCATCCCTTCAAATAAGCCTTTCATGTCCAAGGCTGATAAGATGGCACAAGAGTTCAGAACCAGGGGAAAAAATTAGTCTGATGCTTGTACAGATTCAATATTAGATACAAATATCGACCCATTATGACTACAAATGTGTATAAATATTGACTTGCTATTGCCAATTAAAATAAAAAGGCCTACTGGCAACTATGGAAACTGCTGAATAGACATTGGAATGTAACTCCTTGATATACAGGGACTCACACAAAGCACAAACAAAGAACTGCTTCTTCTCTTGTTCTTGAATAAGAGAGTGAAGAGATAATGCAATCCTGTACATTATATTTCTTGCTTCTTGAAAAACAGTTGGGTTTTATATTTTATTTAGTGTCACCTAAAATGCATGCATTATATATTTCAAATAAACTAAGTTGCAAATCAGACAAATACTTTGGGGATTGCAGTAGGGTTTTTTGCATGGAAACAGCTGGAAACTGTATATCATTCCTTACAAGCAATAGTGTGGTGTTATGTTCATGATAAACATTTCAAAATAACATTTGAAGGTGACTAAAATGAATGTCCTAGTACAATTTAAATTATTTACCAACTTTAAATTATATGTATGAAAAAGAATAGTAAATGACTAACAGATCAAAAACAAGACAAGTGATAAATTTAGTGTGGAGTTCAAAACCTGTCAAACTCAAATTTGTAAATGACAATCCTGAGCTATAAATATTAACCTCAAATAACCAGAACTAAGAATATCAGAAAAGTTACTATGACTGACAGTGGGATCAGAAACACTGTAGAACTCATTAGAAATATTAATTTGTTTATGCGGTATGTGTTACAAGTTTGCTGTACCTTTCAAATGTGAATCTCACATGTGAAATAGCATCTTTTGAGGCTATTTTTGTACTACTCAGCTTCTGCCAATATCACATATAACTACATTCAAAGCTAAATTTGCTAGCATTTATTTTCCTTACATCTCTTCACATTTCATAAACAGAATGACATACACTTCTAACAACTTGTCCCAGAGGCAAGAGCATAAAGAAGGTCATAAGAAAAACAAAACACGTTATCCTAAATGAAAATGAAAACAGGGAATTAGGAAGTTCTAAAACATTACAGCTTAGGCTACAAGAGAGCAAGGGAGCAGGAGAACAAGATGTTCACCTATGTATTTAAGAAGAGAAGAATCACTTTCTTTCTGAATGGATTATTTATTTCAGTCTCATGGCTGCTGTGATGCATTGAATGCTTGACATTGTTATGGAAAATCAATGGAATTCAATCTGAGAAAGTTGTGTTGCATGCATTGAAACCTGATGGTCGCATAAATCAGTATTTCGGTTTAAAAAAATCCTTGTCTCAAAAGAAAATCACATTCATTCATATACCTTTTTACTTCTTTTTTAATGACAAGAGTGATTGATATTTTATTTTTCTTCAGAGGGACTTCAATTACCAGTTGGCATTCAGCTGCCCTGTTAAGTTGTGCAATGAAAGATATCTGTTTATACATATCTGATTGGGAAACCTGTCTTCAAAGCATTTTTACTTGTTGAGTTTTTTTACAAAAGGACACTTAGGTGAAAGATTTTTATGGTGATAGAAAAAGCAACATAACCTTTTTTTTTTTCATTCAGATTAAATAAAGCACTTACATAGCACAGCTGAAGTATTTCTATTGTCTCAGCAATAGTTACAATATGATAAAATGTTACAGTGTTTCAGATCTTTCAGATAGGATATATATAAAAAGGATATATGACTTTTTGACCAGATCAGATCACTGATGCAACAGATGTTCAGGATTAATGCAATACCTAAAGATAAAGGAAAAATGAAGCATATTTATTGTGAAACTATCATCTGGGGAGCATTGCAGTGATGTGGATTGAGAATTGTTTCATTTTCAGCTTTCCACAGAAGATTTGGTTAGTATCTTCTCTCTGTTTTGATTAAAACCATAAAAATTGGTTTTCTATTTAAGATCTATAAATTTAGTTGATGTTCAGTGTCATTCTGGGTAGTTTTCTATTAATGAATAGCCTAAAGGAATTCTAAGCCTCGTAACTATTTAAAGAAATTTATGCTATGTAAATTTTCTGTCACTCTATCATCATTGTTTCTGTTAGCTTTTGGAAAATATCTCAGGCATCCAAACTGCTATTTCTACTTCCAACTGTCTCACAACTTCTGTCCTAGAAGAGTATACAAGGAATGTGTCTTGGTTCATAAATACATCCTTCCACAGGCTTATATTACCTAAGATTATAGTTATATACTTTGTATTTATTTTTGCATCTGAAGAAAAAATTTATAATCTTTTTCTAGTGTCTACAAGTGCCTATTCTAAAGAACCATCTCCACAAGAATTGTACATTATGCAGAGATGTCCTTTTTTTGGAGGATATTTCCACTGTAAAAATCTGAAGCACTCACTGGTCTCAATCTCAAGCCTAGATTTCCATGTGAAGTTTTTAACCAGAAATTAATAACAAAATATATATATATAAAAATAATAATAATTGAAAACATGATAACAGCAAGCTTCTGACTTTGTTTATACAGTTAATTATAACCAAGTAAACAGTTATTAGCTGAGCTCTGTGCAGGAAAACAAATATAAGAGATGAAACAGGCCTTTATTTTGCTGATCATAAAAAAAAAAAAATCTGAACACTGCACATTTCTGTGGCTATAACAGTATGATTCAAAATTAGATACTAAATTTTTGCATACTAGCATATGTGAATATTATCAATACACCTTCTGGAATCCCATATCCTATAATGTTTTTGGTTTGGTTTGGTTCATTGGTTGACTTTTCACTCTCTATTTATTCCCATATATTCCACTTAATTAAAAGTAGGTAGGCTGCATTTTTTTTCTCAGAAATGAATCTGTATGGTATTGAATTTACATTTATCTGAGAACTACGGAAAAGATAATAAATTATCCTATAATAAAAAGAGCATAGTTGACTCTGCAGCTCACATATTTGCATCAATGTTCTCAGTTAGAAAGAGATAAGAGATTAATTTATACTACCTATTAGGGGCTAAAGGACAGCATGTGATTTATTTATTGTGAAAATGTGCTTCAGCTAACAATGTAAACTGTTCCTGTATTTATGTATATGCAGATTGCTGCTGATAAGTGAATTAGTTTTATAATAATATTGATGAATATAGGATAGAATGAAAAGACATAAATGGAAAAAGGAATCTGAGTTGTGTGAAACCACTTAGAGAAGTTTGGATTTGCAGCTGAAACTAATAGCTCATACTGTAATGCTGGAAGTCCTTGTGGCTGTTAGAAAACATCTGCTGGGAGAAAGTAGCAGTGAGTATAGTACAGAGGTTCAGGAGACTTTAAACTGAAGTTAAATCCTGGTTCAGCTTTCTATTCATTCTTTACTATTTTTTCATAAGTTACGTAGATGCTTAAAAATCAATGTGATATTGAAATGAGTAATTTAGATATCCTTCAATAAAAATAATAAACTATTTTCAAGTTAACCTTGTCATTATACTCACCTTCACACACCTACACTAAATGAATTGCAACTTATGTTACCAGAATGTAGTAATTGTAAACTCTTTTTTTTTTTCCCAGTTCTACATCTCACTATGAGCCTCATTTGATTCTTCTACATTTTCTCATTTACGAACTTCTCTCAAAGGCTGTGTGCTTACATGTTCCAGCTTTATAACTTGATACCGTGACAACTAAAGCATTATAGCTGGTGATTCTGTTTACTCCTAAGACTGAAATCATTCACATAGGCTTTAAAAAAAATATCCGTAATGTGAGGAATTTTCCCTATCAGAAGAGGGTATTTCCTTGTATAGCTTTCCCAAACCTTACCCTTAACAATATGCAGTTTTTGATTCAGAGATAAGAGATTCGGTCATAGATTAAAAGATGGAAGGGGGCAAATACGTCCTAATGTCCAAAACTGAGAAATTAAGAGATGCTTACTTTTTAAGTCTGTGTTTTCATAGAGAAATTCTGCATAATGTTTCATGATGATTTTTTGTGACAGTTTCATATAAGTACAATTCCTGGTAATGGTTAGTCAACGTTCATGGCTTTTTGAAACATCTTTTAAACCTCAAAATGACTTAGTTCTGAAAGGTACATTTTATATACCTCATAGAACTAAGAAGAAGAGGAGCTCTAAAAGTTCTTTGTCTATAGAAGTAAACAGTGACTTCCCAAGAGTTCCAAGCTGTTTTCACTTTGGACAGGGCTGAGGGTGCAGCTAACACCAACCAGGGCCAACCTCAGCCATGTTCTCACTCTGGTGGATTTCTGCTGAACCATTTCCTAGACAGAAAGAAATTCTGCACCAGCTTCTATGCCAGTGCTTCCCACTCCAAAGCGTGTGTGCAGCACAGCTACAGAAGCCCCATTTGAAATGCCCACAAGCTGCATGCAGATCAAGGGCCATAGCCTGAAAACTCCTGCTGCAGGTTGATTGGGGAAAAAATGAGTAATATATCTTGAAACAAAATGCATTTGGTAAAACAAAGATCAAGAAACAGAAATAAGATAGAAGTCTGACTTATGGCTGATACTCTTACAAAAGAAGATTTTGAAATATGTGGGTAATTATTCAGTCTTAAGGTTGAGGCTTTTACCCCATCACTGTATGTCAGAAAAGCTCCAAGGTCAGTAATAGTAATTGAAAAGTACTTCCACCTCCCTTTAGCTCTGTGATGTCAGTCATCTGTCACCTTAGGGCCAGGTAGCTGAAACAAGTACTCAGAAAAAAAAATTGCATATTTTCATTTCAGTAAAGGATACACTACACAACTTGTGCACTTCTCAGGGTTTCTAAGGGTCATTCATAAATTCACATATACTTCCATGAGGAACATCTTATTATTATCCCATCACTTGAAATCAAAATTAGATCAAGTCAAGTTAAGGAACATGTCTAACTGATCTCTACAGCATTCCTTATTAGCATATTGTAATGGGCTAACAAAAAGTAGATTAAATAAGAGTTCTATTTTCTACCCAGATTCATACTTTACATTTCAGATCTTACAAATGAAACTGAATGTTCCTCATCTTCTCTAAAATATTTTATTCAGGCCAATACTGACCTTTAAATTAGAATCATAGAATAATTTAGGTTGGCTAGGACCCCCAGAGGTCATCTAGTTTATTCACCTTCACAAAGCATGACTAACTTCAATGTTAGATCGCACTGTTAAGTGCCTTGTTCATTTGACTCTCTAGGCAACCTGTTCCAGTGCTTAAATACGTCCTGTGGAGAATTTTTCTCTGATACCTAGTAATAATTTTTCCCTTGCTGCAATTTATGACATTGACCTCTTGTCCTTTCACTGTGAACCCTACAGGTCTGTCTTCTCTGTAACCTCTTATTAAGTACTCAAAGATAGAAGTACTAAAAGGTATCCCTCTTTAGTTTTTACATCCCTTTGAAGACATCCTTCTTTAGTTTTCACATGTCTGAACAAACCCATTTCTCAGCATGTCCTGCAGCCCCTGAGCCCCCTGACCTTCTTGGTGACTATTCTGGGCCGTCTCCAGCATGTTAATGTCTTCTGTGTACAGGCAAGCCCGGAACCTAAGGCAACATGATAGGATTGGGTCACACAGGAGCTGCATAGAGGGTAATATTCTCTACTCTTGACCTGGAGGCTACAGTCATGTATGTGGTTAGTTATTTCTTGTTTGCTACAATCCCCAAGTCCTTTCTGAAAAGCTGCTCCCCAGTGCATCAGTAGCAGTGTGGGGGACTTGAAAGCATCTTAGTCTTTAAGGTTATTGGGTCCAGGACTTAATTTAACAGGGAAAGAGATAAACAAAACACACAGACACAAAAATCAGATAATCAAGTGATAAATGAGGCAATAAAGAAGACCAAAACTTTATAGCTACAAATGTATGGGCCATTAAGAAAGACCCGACACAGCTTTAAATAGGGCCAACCTGGGCTTCATAAATTATAAGAGCAGGAAACTATAAGAACATGAATTATATGGAAATTTGAGGGGGAACTATGGGACTAAGAAAAACTTATTAAGGACTGTAGGGGAAGGATTAATGCCGGGAAAAGCAAGGACAAGGAGGAAGAAAAAAAAAAAAGAGGAAGAGAATATAAAGGAAGGATAAAAGGGACCTGTTACACATGAGTAGGTGTCACTTAGTTTTGCCTTATCACTTGTGTTGTTACTATGGACATTAAATAGTATCAGGTCTAGTCCTGACCACTTCAGGTTTTGAAATGCTTATGCTTAAATTCATAGAATCATAGATTGATAGAATGGTTTAGGTTGGAAAGGACATGAAATATCATTTAGTTTCAACTGCCCTACCATGGGCAGGGACACCTTCCACTACAGCAAGTTACTCAAAGACCCATTCAACCTGGTCTTGAACATTTCCAGGGAGGGGCATCCACAGCTTCTCTGGGCATGCTGTTCCAGTTCCTCACCACCGACACAGTAAATAATTTCTTCCTAATATTTAATCTAAGTCTACCCTCTTACAGTTTGGAACTGCTACCCCTCATCCTCTCACTCCATTCCCCAATAATGAGTCCCTCCCCATCTTTCCTGTAGACTCTCTTTAAGAGCTGAAAGGCTGCTATAAGGTTTCCCTGAAGCCTTCTCTTCTCCAGGCTAAATAACCCCAACTCTCTGTCTGTCCTCACAGGGGAGGTGCTCCAGCCTCCTTATAATTTTCGTGGCACTCCTCAGGATGCTCTCCAGCAAGTCCTTATCTTTCTTATGCTGAAGGCCCCAGAGCTGGTACAATACTCCAGGTGGGGTCTCATCAGAGTTGGGTAGAGGGGGAGAATCACCTCCTTCGACCTGATGGCCACGTTTCTCATGATGCAGCCCAGAAGCACAGGATGCGATTGGCTTTCTGGGCTGTGAGCAAACATTGCTGGCTCATATACAGTTTTTCATCCACCAATACCCCCAATTCCTTCTCTGCAGGGCTGCTCTCAATCCACTCATCATTCTCTCTGCATTTGTGTATGATCTTGCTCTGACCAATGTGCAGGACCTTGCACTTGGCCTTGTTGAACTTCATGAGGTTTGCAAAGGCCTACCTCTCAAGCTTATCAAGGTGCCTCTGGATGGCAACCCCTCCCTCCAGTGTGTCAGCTGCACCATACAGCTTGATACTGCCAGTGAGGGTACATTTGCTGAGGGTTCACTCAATCCCACTGCACATGTCACCGACAGATGTTAAATAGCACTGGTCTCAATACCAACCCCTGGGGAATGCCAGTCATCACTGGTCTCCACTTGGGACATCGAGCTGTTGACTGTAAATATTTGAGTGAGACCATCCAGCCAATTCCTTATCCATAAAGTGGTCTATCCATCAAAAATCTGGATGTAACAACAGTCTCACATAAGGAGTCTCAGATACATCCCACATAGTACCATTGAATACTGTCTTATTTGTCAAAATGGTCCCTACCTTGAACCTTGTCTATAGTAAAGTAGGACTTCTGTCTGAATTTTTCATCAAGCTTGGAAGCCTGAGAGACCTGTTGGCAGATTTTACCAGTAAAGACTGAGGCAAAGAAGACCTTGATTACCTCAACACTTTCCGTGTTCTTCATTACTTGGTTGTCCAACAGTACCTTTGATCTTTTTTGCCTTTCATGTTGCCCTTCACATCCCTCACTACTTGTAACTTCACTCTTTTGAATCTCATCCCAGCATTTTCCACATATTCCCCTTGGGTATCTTTTTTCCACTTTTGTCTTCTATATGCTTCCTTTTGGCATTTAACTCAGTCAGGATGGCTTCCTGCTATGCCTACTCAATTTTATGCATATTGGACAGAGTTTTAATGCTTTAATTAGGTTATCCTGGAAGATCAACCATGTCTCTTGGGTCCCTTGAGTATACAACAAGGTCCAGCCTAGTAGTCCCCTGAGCAAGCTGAAGTCTGAAAAAAAATAAAAAACAACAAAATGTCTTCATTCTTCAGAATTGCCTCTTAAGAGTTTTAACTACAAAAGGTTTTGATATTTTTCTCTTCCATTTCACTCAAGTTCTAATCAAAGTAGCATACAATTTTACTGAGAATTAGGTTTGGTATAAATCTTTCTAAATATAACAGTGGAACAGTCTTGATCATACCTGGAATTTGGTGTACTTGAAGCCAACAGAGCCTGCTGGACTGACACTCTCCAAACAAAGGAGATAATCTTGACAGGCTTTCTCCAAAGCCAGTGACCTCTATCATAAAGCAGTTTATGGGGTACAATGAAGTGAAACTAAGGACTTTCTGACTGCCTAGACTGCAGAGGGCTTTCTGAAGTATTTCATTGAAGTATCAGGACACTAGATGGGTTCCCCATGGGTTGGGATACTGGGAACATCAGAGGGTTTCCTATGGGGTCTGTCAGGTCACAGCCTGGCAGGCAGGGCCTATTCCACCACCCCACACAGGCTCATGGCAGCTGGGGGGCACCAGGGCAGTTTGAGCTCCAGGCATGGGGCACCTCTTAGGGGACAGGGCCAGGCTAAGGCAAGGCTGAGACATGGGCTCACAAATGGGCCTAGCTCAGAGGGGTCCATGGCTTGGCAGGGAAGGGCTGTGGAAAGCTGGAGACTGTCCCTGCTTCAGTGTCAGGAGCAGAGGCTGATATCCTGGGGGTGGCTGACATGGGGTCCTGGGTTATGGGCAGGGTGGGGGGAGCCCTGGGGAGTAGTCAAGGTCTGTTAGTGAATAATCTCTTGGGTATGTCACTTAACTTTTGTAGCTACTGCTTTCTGTTTGATTTTGTTTAAAACACTCACTCTTGACTTCACTAGCAGCCAACATTAAAAAAAAAAAAAAGTCTAGGTTGCAGAAGTTCTGTTCAGTAGCCAGCTCAGATGCATCAGGATAAATCTCTTCTATAAAATAATTCTACTTTGAAACCATATAAAGCTATATTAAAAATAATATTATTAGCAGTTTTTTCACACTTTCAGTAGAGTGGTCCTTAAGCTTCTTTAAAGAATATTTATTTCGTTTATTCTACTTGGTACATGAATTTGAAGTTAATATTTGGCAAGGTCACTTTTCTCCATTTAACCCTCCTTGACATTTCCCTATCAAACACCACATGGCAATGTATTGTGGAAAGTTAACATTATACTACAGCAGCAGAATTACAGAAAACACTTTCTAGTATATAGGTCCCCTACAGACATATTTTATACCTCTGACTGCTTAAATAATAAAAAAAAATAATTAACCATAGTTTGCTTTTCTATTAAAAAAAATAAAATAATGGAGGGGTGGTGAGACACATATTTTAAGATCATATGTTTATTAATTTATCATATATTTTATTAATTATTTGGTGTATGTGTTGCAACTGACAGTTAAGGAAGAGATTTTAAAAGTCTAGTAACTGCTTATAGAATGTTCTTAATATTAAATGATTCATTATCCCACAATGGATGTGAGCATATGCTGTTTCAAGATTCCTATAGTTAATGTAAAAATGTTTATTTCCTAATTTTATTTTTCAAATTAAGTTAAAATATGTTAGTGTTAGTAGACATTTAACTGGGAAAAATCTCTTCTCTAAGAAATGGCTTTGTAAAATACATTTTTACTGCATGATCACTGAGATCATTTGCTGTTTATGTTTTCAGTCTTGTCAAGCTGAAGAAGACTAACTGATCATATTGATCAGTGTTGGATTCTTCTCTTACAACAGTTGTCCATCTTTTGCCATCTTGCTGTCATTTCAGGCTTAAAGGCAAATACTGACATTTACTTATACTTTCTTACCTTTTAGGAAAGAATGTTGTAGGCTTGTATGCTCTGTTTGTGTCAGATCTCATCCAGCAATTCAGTTTTTTATAATTCAAATACAATGAATCTAATCAATGTATATACATCACAGAATCATAGAATGGTTTGAGTTGGAAGGGACCTTTAAAGACCATCTAATCTAACCCCTCTGTCACCATAAGGGATATCTTTCACAAGGTCAGGTTGCTCAAAACCCTGTCCAACTTGACCTTGAACACTTCCAGTGATGGGATATCCACAACTTTTCTGGACAATCTGTTCTGGAGTATCATCACCTGATAAAAGTAAAGATGGACTCAGCTCCTTCTGAGGTATCCAGTGATCTGATGACAGGACAAGAAGTACTGAATACCAACTAAAAACAGGAAAATTCATTTAAACATAAAAATCTTCTTAATCAGAATGGTAGTCAAGCACTCAAACATGTTGTCCAAGGTGGCTGTGGAGTCTCCATCCTTGCCTGTTTGGACATAGCCTTTAGCAACCCACTCTAGATGACCATGCTTGGAGCATGGAAAATGGACTTAAATTCTGGAGTGCCTTCCAACCTCAATAACTATTCTGTGCCTCAGCATGTCATCCCTAGGGCATCATGCACTTCCTGGAGGAGAATGAAGATCAGGTATTCTTTATTTATGTATGTCCAGGTTGTGTCACTTAAGGAAAGAAAATGGTCTGTGTTGCTGTACTATCTAGCCATACAGGCAACAGCAAGGACTCCAGTACTTGATTTAGTATGATTTTATTTATTCTGTGAGAACAGGACTGAATTTGAGAATCATCTCTGAGTTCACCAATAAATGTGTTAGCAACATACCCATATACCTTAGTTGTATACTTCTTCATTCAGTTTATTTGTTTTGGAGGAAACCATTTGGCAAATTTAATCTCAATTTCAGGTAGCATGAAACTGAATTTTTTAACCTATTTGTTTTGAGGAAATATATTTAGCTGATATCTAAGCATACCACAAAGCATTCTTCTATATTCAGTGTGCACCATATTAAAATACTAAAGTGTTGATTTGCCAGTAGATTTATTTTATTTTATTTTAGTAGTTGTAGGTTCCTTTTTTTTTAATTACTAATATTAAATGAAGGAGTGTTCAAACACATACTTAAAAGATATAGACCATATGTGTAAATTATTTACTGGTTATCTGTACTATGGACCCAATTTGCAGATCCCTGACCAGTCCATTCTTGCTTATAAGTCCAGCAGTGGTCCTCAGTTACCTGTATTGGAAAACTGTAGTCAAACATTGCAGAATTTGGTTGTGCTGTGACCCAGCAGATATTGGCATAGTTTAAGTCCCCCATAAGGACCATTGCCTGAAAATGTGAGCTTTATTCCAGTTGTCTGCAGATAGTCTTGTCCACTTCTTCCTGATCAGGATGTCTGTGGTGGACACCCATGAAAACATTGCCCACCTTGGTCTGCCTACTAATCCCCACCTACAAATTCCCAGCTAGTTCATCACTCATTCCTAGGCAGAGCTCCAGGCATTCCTGGTACGCTCTCATACACTGGATGAATTTCCCTTTTTGCCTTCCTGTCCCTCCTTTCCCAAAGAGCCTGTATCCATCGCTGGTAGCATTCCAGCCATGTGACCTTTGCCACCATGATAGCACTGAAACTATGAAAAATGATTGGAGCCAGATGTAATGTAACTTTGTATGTATGCATGTTGAGAATGTCTCTGGTACTGTTCTTTCACAAATGGTGCTTGGCAGAATCCCAGAGAGTGCCAAATGTAACAGATGGAAAATATATGCAGGAGTATGCTGACAATTAATACTGTTACCAGTCTTCAATCATCAATCCACTTGAAAACTCATTTTGTTTCATTTTAGAGATGAATTGTACATGTACCTGCTTCTCAGAAGGGTAACCTACAGTTTGAATATTATTGAATACAGAATATAGTTCTTGTCTGAAGGTCTTCTCTCTTACTGATCATTTAGGCAATTTATGCAAAGTGAAAACAACAAAAAGCGACCTCTAGACAAAAGGGCTGTATCTAAAAAGAATGACAACCTAGCTTCACACTTTTGTCCTCCCTGAGAAGATTGGCAGGTAGCCTGTGAGGGAGTGATAGCATACTCTTAGCAAATCTTCAAACCTCTATTCTCCTCAAAGGCCCTGTAATGATGAGAGAGTAGGACTAGAGGTCTGATATATTAAGGACTCTATGTGTTGATGTTTCCCAGAACAGCATTCCCCAGTCCAGTATACATCCACTGAATATGAAATGAATATTTAGTAATAGTAGATTATGTTAAATATGACAGAATTCTTTCCCTGTAGTTTCTACTCCTTCTGAATGTTTGCCATTCTTACCCTCAGTAGTCATCAGTCACTCCACTGATTCCATGGGAGTCATTTCTATGCATATTTTCAACACCCAAAGCTGAAAGAGTCAACATGGAACTAAGGAAACAGAATTTCTGCTGTTATAACTTTTGCTGCATAAACATTTCTTGATAGATTTAATATGGCATTATTAATGATAGTTTGTATCAGAATATGAAGGAGAAGTAATAGCTCATAATAAGGAATAAGTAATAATTCCTGTGTCTAAATGTATTACTTTTCTAAGACAGCTCTTCTAAAGAGTATCTATTTCCATTTTGTGCCTCTAGATCAACAAGTGTTACAAGAGGCTTTGAGTGTTTCAGGTAATGTATTCTTACTGTAGATGTAAAATATTTGTTGTATTTATACAAGAAGTAAAATTTTTATGATACATTTGGAAGGAAAAAATAAAAGTGTAAAAATACTGTCACAGTTAATAAAATTTTTCCTCTTTCATATTGTTTATTTAAATCACTAGATGAGAATAGCTGTCTGTTCTAAAATCTATACTAACAGATGGCAAGCCTTTGTAACACCAGATATGTATGTACCTTGCACCTGTCACTTATTAAGTTATAAAGGTGTAAGTATTGCTAGTGTACATATAAATGACTATTTAATCCTCAGGTCAGTTACTAGCATGTTAGCCATATGTCATATAGGAGAACAAATATTTTATTCTAATAGGAAAAAAAAATTCTAGTTGCCATATATTTTTCCTTTAATTACAAGATTCAAACATGCAGCATGGACAAGGCTCTCTGAGATTTGTTGAATCTCTGTGTTTCACCACAGGATACTTACTTATCAGACTCTAAACAATGGAATTCTGTAATTAGAGGAGTTAAGTTTCTTTTAAAAAATTTTTTAGTTTTGTTCTGAAAAGCAGTACTACAACTGATGGGTAGTGACCAACAAGGAATACTGCTGAAGAAGAATTTATATTAAGGTCAGTTTAGGTTCTGTTGACCCAAATTATAAGCTTTTATAGTACTAATGGAGAATAGCTTAGCCTGAGAATGGGGGGTGAGTCTAAAGTGCTGTCTTCTTGTTCAGCTGCAAATAATGTCCTTCCAAAAGCAAATCTGGGCATACAGTAGAGGTGAACACCTTACCAGGCCAGTATTGACATAGCCAACATATTAAGTCCTGGATCACCAAAACAGACAATATGAAGTAGCAGAAAGAATGGTGTGTATGGAGAATATATCTTCCTTTGTGGTACTTCTTTCAAGTTTTCATTTACATACCTGTCCAAAACAGGAGTATTGTGTTGAAAATTGCATTTTTCTTTTAGCCATTTAGTCTTTTGGTTTTGTTTGATAGCAATGTTCATAATTGCATTCATTCCAGATTGAGCAGTAAGCATAGTCTGAGCACACCTTATTTACTGCATCACCTTATCAATTCAAAAAGTATCAAAATAGCACTGTCCAAAATGTTACACAGCCTTAGGACAAAGACAGTGAGCTTGGCAGTGGCATCAAAGCCACTGATTACACCTATTAAATAAAGCTTCTCCCTGAAATATCAAGTAGATACAGTGCCTCAGTAACCAAAATAGTTAAGGGGTTTGCTTTGTTTGTTTCCCAAGACTAGTCTCAAATTACCAATTTACTAATTTAAAGACTGTTTTAGGCCAATCCTTACAACAAGCTCTTTAAGAAACAGCTGTTTTTAAACCTTTTCATTCTTTGGGAGTTTGGGGGACATTTAGTTGGGGGGTTATGTTTTCCTTTTGTTGTTGTTGTTGTTGTTGTTGTTTTTGTTTTGTTTTGTTTTAGGGGGGATTTTTTTTGTTTGTTTTTGTTTGTTTGATTGGTTCTGCTTGTTTGTTTGCTGTTCTGATTGTTTTTATTTATGTGGGTTGTTTGTGGTTTTGGGGTTTGCTTTTTTGTGTGCGTGTTTTATTTTAGTTTGTGGGTTTTGATGGTGGTGGTGGCTTTGGTGTTTCATTTTTTAAATAGAGAATTTCTATTTTAACAGAAAAACTCATAAATTGATCTTATTTCTAGGGATATATCATTTTAAATACTTCCTAAATATTCTTAGTAGTTGGTTTACAAATAGTTACACTAAGATCCAAGATAAAATAAACAGTATAGAGCAAAGTCCTCATCAATAATATAATTTATGATGTGTATTCTTTATTTAAAAATATTTTGTAATGCTTTCTAGGAATTAAATATATACATCTATGGCCTATATGCTCCAATAAATGGAAGTTTTGCAACAACACTTTAATTAGCAAGGTCTCTAATCTCCATCTTACTGGTGGAGAAACAAATCTAGGAAATACATGTTAAAGAAATGTGCAGTAACAAATGAGTGTCAGAAATAACATAAAATTCACTAATATTTAGTTACTTCTATTTTTTAATTCAGAAGCTTATTCGTATATGAAATAAATTTAATATATGAACCTGACTGGACTCAGTACTCTGAACACTGTGTTAAAAAAGGGCCTCTTTCTAGTAAGATTCAGATTGAATTCCCAAAGCTCACCCTCTTCTGGATTCTGGACTGCATTTCTGACTGCTAATTCCTAGTATTATTTTTATGCTGCCTTAAATGGTCAATGAATTAAAAAAATCATACAAACCAATATCCACCTATGAATCCTGAAATATGAATCTCTGTACATCAGTGTGAGTTCTCTGGTCATTAATTATTCAGTAATATTCTTTTTTAAGTTTAGCACATTCATCTGTGCATACAGAAACACAGAAGCACATCTGCACAGAGAGGAATATACAGCACCTCTTACTTAAACAGTTCTATAATCAAATATTTAGGTGGTTATTTTAAATAAATCACTATGATTGAAATGTCAATGGCACCTTATGTTATGATTAAAAACAAACAAACAAAAAAAACAATCAACAAAACCAAAACCTGAGGAACTTTTGAATCCTAAATATAGGGGGTTTGAATCCTGAATGTAGTTGATTGTTAAACCACCTAGATTGGATAATTCCAACTGAAACCAACAACATTCAGGGATTTCATCCAGAATGCTAGGCACTGGAGTCAGAGGAACTTTCTAACCCAAGGAAGTTAACTGCCTTTGGTCAGCCAAATCATTCTCCAGATTGCCCAGGAACCCATTTAGTTGCCCATGTACATACTGTTACATGAGATGTGGCCCATAGTTTCTGAGACATTTTCATAGGGTTTACATATTTAAGAACAGACCTCAGAAGATGCTCATGCTTTTGAAGTAGCAAGTGAACAGCATTAGAAATATCAGGGCATCTCAAACAGTATTAGATACTTATGTGGGGGTTACTGGACTGCATCCTAGATTTCCCCTGACTGTAATGAGAGCTTAGACACCAAACTCTCATATCAGTGCTTACATCTAGTCATACAGGTAAAACCTCCAATCTGGTTAAAATATCTACAGTCTGGGCCATATGGGCTTGATCCTGCTGTTTAGATATACGTGTTAGTGTTCTTTGAGATGTTTTGTGATGTCCTCCCTGGTTATCAAGTTGCTGTGCTGGAGCAGTGCCAGTTTGTTATGAATGCTGAGTCATGCCTTTATGGCTCTATGCAACAGGTTTTGGGACATCAAATAGTACTAGGCATCTATGGTTAGGAACTGCTTAATTGCTGAAATCAGTTTTCTCCATTGTAGACTGAAAATGAACAGGGATCTTTCAATCTCATTTTTCTGAGATCTCAGTTCCTCCTAAGTCCTAAATAATAACTTATATACTTGAATCTAGTCTTTAATCATTTGTTGACACAGGACATTACTGTCATTTTAACAGAATAACAAAAATCAGCTACTTTCCAACTATCATTATTAGGCATGCCTGGATTATTTCCTTTTTTTCTTTCTAAGTTTTTCCTATTAAGAGATAAACACCCTTGCATGGATTATCATATACAACTTCTGCTTCTGAATATTTGGTCATTTTTCATGTTATCAGTTACTCCTTGAATTTGTTAGAAATATGATTTCTCAGTGAAAGAAACAAGACAAGTTTTTCAGATCTCATTGATCTTTTGTTTGCATTAAATTTAAATATTAATTTTTTATCATACTTTCAAAGTTATATTTGCTGAACTCATCTTAATGATACAGCAATGCCCTGTCACATACGTAGCAGAAAAAAAAATAAATAATAATAATAATTAAAAAAAACCTAAACAAACCTTTTCTTTCTGAAGAAAACTAGGTTCAGCTTACTTGTTCAAAAGGATAACAGATTCCTCACTGTGGTACTACTTCACAGGGTTGTGGTTTTTTGGATTCCTTAAGTGTTTTTCACTCATCTTTCAGGGTTTTGTTTTGAATGTCACAGTTATAATACTTAACCTGATAGCAAAGCAACACTGTACATAAATGTTGGGTGATTTATAGTGGTGGCTAGTGAAATATAATACAGATGAAAATATGTTGCATTTAGGTATCAGTTCTCCTTATTTATCTATTGTGGTTTAATCCTGTCTGGTAACTAAGTACCACACAGCCACACCTCCACAGTGTTACGGGGAAGAGAATCAGAAGGTTATAAATGATAAAACTCATAGAATCACAGAATGTTAGGAGTTGGAAGGGAACTCTAGAGATCATCTAGTCCAACCTCACTTCCAAAGCAGTTTTTTATGAGAGTAGGTTGCACAAGATCATGTCCAGGCAGGTTTTGAAAGTCTCTAGAGAAGCCACAAGTCCCTATTCAGTTATAAACTGTGATGATAGCATAGAAAGCTGGGAGGGTCCACTGAGCCTGGGTGCAAAGAGAAGCCAGGAAATGGACTGCAATTATAAAAATTGCCACCTTCCTATGCTGCTGTGGGGAGGGACAACAGGACTCCACACTTCTCTTTACACTGGAATATCACAAAGTTATTCAATAATATTTGATGAAGTTAAATAATACATATTTAGGACAAAAGGACAGCTCACACAGGGAGAAAAAAACAATTGTATTTTGTACTCAATGAATCTGAGATCAGTCAGTACTGATGGTAGAATCTGTGACATTATATTTATTTTTAAATTTTGTTTGGCCACTTAGGTAAACATCTCAGTTCAAATTACTGCATGGACTTCATTTAGTCTTTGTTGTTTTCTCATTTATTTCTCTTTCCATTTTCAGCCTGTTCTTCCTAATTAAACTTTGTATACTTGCTACGAAACCAAGAACAAACTCCAAACATACTCATAGATGTTCCATTAAAAAAAAGAAAAAAAAATTATCTGTCACATCAGAAGTTTAAAGAAGCCTAGACATTTTATAATTCCCATGCTCTCTTAATCTACTTTGTGCATATTACACACTCAGACTTTTCTAAATTTATTGTAATTAGACCTATGTATTACAAAGAGATTTCTCATATTGCTCCTACCTAATCTCTAATTTATATGCTGAAAAGCAAAGCTAAAGAGTTTAGGATTTTCATATTTAATACTCTTTTTACCTAATCAAGTTACACAGCTTAGTGGCTTCCTTCTCTGTGGTTCCCACATTTCTTTTTTTTATTATTATTTTAATAAAGAAAAGTAGTCCTAGGCAGGCATTACTGCTGCTTCTGTAACCTTCCTCTTTTCACTGATTGTTCTCTGGGGACACAATAATTCATCACTCAGAAATAAATGGTGCAAGATTATAAATAATCAGTTTATAGTTGAAATACTAGTGAATCCAGATTGATGCTTATAGTGAAATACTAGTGAATCCAGATTGACTTTAAAAGAAGTTTCATTCACTGTGGGTTTGTTGAAGCTTTTCATATACATTTGTATATATATAAACACTGTGGAAAATTACTTGAACTAGTACTGATAAATCCAACTTTAAAATAGCATCGGATCTGACAGTGACATTTACATTTACAGTACGACATACATGTTAAGAGTCAAATTCTTAAAGGATGACACTGTCTTTTTTATTAACCTATGCATTTAAAACAAATACATCCCAGGCAGTTGTTTATAACTTCCCAAAATCTGAATAGAGTGATTGAAACAAAGGTGCAGGCAAAGACAAAGGTTTTGAGACATTTTTGTCCATAGGAAAAAATCATGACATTATTATTTTTTATAATCCTGATATTATTAATTTTTATACTGCTACTGGCCACAACTTTCAGAATAGATGATATCCATTTTGAGAATATTCCTTTTGCTGACTAGATGTGCAAGAAGCAAAGAAAAAGAGTGGGAGCAGAAAGAGAAGAAGGTTCATTAATATAACAGAATGGCGTAAAGTGTTTTAATAACAATCGAAGTCAGCAAGAAGGATCCTACAAGTAAAACAGCAAAAGGAAATTTATGGAGAATGTGGACCTGTTGAAGAATGGGACAGGGGAGTTGGGGACACAGGACATGGAAAATGCTGAGGTACTGAATGCCTTCAATACCTCAGTACTGGTAAGATTTGCCTTCAGGAATCCTAGGTGCCTAGGGGGAATTCTAGAGGAGGAAGACTTACCCTTTTGGGAAGAAGTTAATGTTGTAGAACATTTTAAAAAAATAGACATGAAAAATTCCATCATGTCTCACAGGATGCACCAACAAATGCTGAAGATCCTGGCTGATGTCATTGTGAGGGTACTGTCTAACATCTTTAAAAGACTGTGGCAACTGGGGGAGGTTCCTGCGAATGCTGACTAGAAGAAAGCAAATGTCCCTCCTATAAAAAAAAAAGAACAAGAAAGAGGAATCGGGAATCTACAGTTGACTGCATCAATGGACGAGGGATGACCTATGGATGTGACCTATCTAGACTTCTGCAAGGCCTATGACACAGTCCCCCACAACATCCTACTTGCCACACTGGTGAGATACAGATTTGATGGGTGGACAATTCAGTGGATAAGGAATTGGCTGGATGGCCACATCCACAAGGTAGTGTTCAATGGCTCAAAGTCCAGATGGAGAGCAGTGACAAGTGGTGTCCCTCAGGGGTGCTTACTGGGGCCTGTCTTGTTTAACATTTTTATCAATAATAGAGACAGCAGGATCAAGTGCACCATCAGCAAGTTTGCAAATGACACCAAGCTGAGTGGTGCTGTGGATACACCAGAGGGAAGGGATGTCATCCAGAGGGACCAGAACAAGCTGGAGAGGTGGGCCCAGGTGAACCTCATGAGGTCCAACAAGAGTAAGTGCACCTGGACCAGAACAATCCCCACTATCAACACAAGCTCGGGGAAGAGGCGATAGAGAGCAGCCCTGCAGAAAAGGATTTGGGGGTGCTGGTGGAGAAGAAGCTGGACATGAGCAGCCAGCGTGTGCTTCCAGACCAGAAGGCCAATTGCATCCTGGGCTGCATCAAAAGAAGTGTGGCCAGCAGATCAAGAGAGGTGATTCTACCACTCTGCTCTG